>JAQGAE010002538.1:0-17402 GCA_034696685.1 Julus scandinavius | reverse complement strand
ATCTAATCTAGTTTTTTCAAAGTTTTCTATAAACTTAAACATTCAAAACACTCGCATTTTGTCTGAGTCCATTTAGACTATACATAACCAGCATCGGTGTTATCAATTCTTCAATATGGTCTTCGTAAGAAATCTTTTGAAATGTAAATATTGTATTATACACACAAATATGGCCGTTACATCATTTATTAAGTCAATATTTCTGTAAAAAGTGATATGTAATAAAAACATATATAAACAAGCTGTCTTCAAATATTTTTTGCAAGTTATATTCCATCATGTGCAGTGTCCTAAAAAATATTTATAAAAACATCGCTTAATTAAAGGTATTTGTCGATTTAAAGCTATAATTTGCAAACACAAAGCTATTGAACTATGTGATGCGTGACCATGCAAGTCCACGATTAGGCCATTACCACCGTAGTTTAATTTGTAATGGTAGAAATATGCTAAGAAAACCATTGAATTAATAAAAAATGTGCATTGTCCCTTTTTTTTAAATGTGTAGTTGTCGTAACTTCACTTAAGAACACTCCTGTACGTCAATCCAAATTTCATTGCGACGTCCCTTCTTCTTCCAAGGTGGATCATACAGTGCTGAAAAATGTGAATTATCTGTTAGAAATTTGTACAAATTGTTTCATAATTATTTGACCATACTTTTATTTTGCAATACTTTTTGCGCATAAGTGAGTTAAAGTATATGTTTTACTTACCAACCATATATCGTTTAGGATTAAAACATAAATTTAGCTGGTGAACATCTTCTTGTAGTTTTACTAGTTCTCCTTCCGGCTGATTGAAAAATCCAGTAAATGAATGTACGTAAACGTTTAAATGATCGATTTTTTCCAATTCAACATTTTCCTGGAAGAAAAATAAAATTATAGAAGGATTACTGTATATAGGGATTCTAATTGTTGATTTAGCACCACTATTAATGCTTAGTTATCATACTTCGATTGGTTTTGGTAGTCCATCAACTCCTGCCTCTGTTGAGTTTGCAAACACATAAACTTTATATTTTTCCATGCAATGGGTTGTTCCTTCTTGAGTCACTTCAACGACAACAGGAACCGCCATTTTTACTGATCGACTTTCAGAGTTGTTACCTTTGAAATTAAAATACATTAGATGTATGCCACCTAGACAATTTCTTGTTAATTGTATAATTATCCTAATAGACATTAACACTAAACAATTTGGGTTTTTTTTGGACATTAATTTATGGAAAAACAATTTTTTTTGTAGTAAATTGTTGATTTTAAATGATAATATGAGTTGTATAATGTTGGATGTCTTAATCTGTCAACTTCAATGTTATTCTGTCAAATTTCTACACTAACATCCTTAATATTTAGCGTAAATTTATTTGAATTTTGCTTGAAAAGCAAGCTAAATTTCATAGTTCGCCTTCATGATTAATTTAACTTGTATATAAAACATGTCATTCATCACAAGATGACGTCGGGACGCATTATGTTTGATTGACCTATTTGAGCAATTGCATACGCATTACCTCTTCTGTAACGAAACAATGCTAAATAGCCTTGTAGCATTCCCGCAGAAAAATTGCCACATCCGTATGTGGTTGCCGAAACAACGTCGAAAGCTTTGTATTCTCTTTCTTGAACATAAAATGAATGGTCCTGCTTTACACGAAATGTAGGACATGGCCAACCTGAAATTGAAAAAGTGAAATGCAAAAATCAAATGGAATTTGGTTTTGGGTTCTGATATTGAATATCCCTGCTTAACGGTGATTGAATACGGAAATTACTGATAATAAAAATCTAATTAACAACAACATGTTATTTCTTATCAGCAGTCAGACATAGCAACATGTGAATGTAATAGAAAAACTGGACCTTTAGCCTGAATAACATTCAACCAGTCTAATTGCTCCATTGTACAACATCGTCGAATTTAAAAATATGCGTGCATTTTCTTTTGTTTAATTATGTTTTTAGTTACAAGTAGTTGTCAAGTTTTAAATATAATTCAAGTAACAGTTTTAATACCAAACTTAAGTTCAATACTTTCTAATTTACTTACAATTTTAAAATTAATTGCTAATCAAAGCATAATTGAACAAGATTGGATTGCAATAAATAAAACAATATTTTTACATTTTTGATATCGCATAGAATACAAACTTTTTGAAATATACCACATGTAATACTTCTTGTAGTAAACACATGACTTCGTTTGTTTAACATCTGAATATAGGAAGATGGCCATACTGCAGTAAACAGTTTTGTTAATTTCTCAGTATTTTGCAAACACGCGTTATTTGTTTTCCTTGCCTAAAAAGGCGGGAAAACACCAATATAAAGAAACATTATCAACATGTTATCTGGGAAACCCTGTATTCCCTTTGGCATTGCTTATTGGAACAATCCATAAGTGTATATAGGCCAAAGATCGAGTTTTATTTGAATTTTATTGCAGTCATGATTCAATTTGTTATTTGAATTTGTACCTTAATGTATACAGTAGATATAGTTTTATAGATTAAAAATTATATTGATTAGCCTTGAGTTCCATACCTCTGCAAATCAACTTTTCCCGGACTGTCTGTTCATCTTCACTGGTAAGAAAAAAGTTGACCGGATGCAAATCGTCGTTTTCTTCATTTGGCTCTTCGTCTACTAAGCCTTGACCACTGTTTTGAAAAAGTGTGATACTCAAATTAGACTTACATGGATTTTATAGCAGAAAAAGATGGTTTAACCTTATGGAAACCTTAATTACCATTTTTAAAATCTAAACATTCAGATTGAGTATACCTAACCATAGTTACCAAGTTTAAAAATGGCGTAATGACAAGCAGAAATTTTACTTACATTTTAAAATGTACCCACAGAAAATACGTCTTGTTGATATAATGAAAATAACTATATGCTTACCTTGCCCAGTTTGCGTGCAGGTTCAATGTCAAACAAGTCACCAAGACAAGCAAAGTAAATGAAGTCGCCATGACTTCAAAATTGACTAAAACGATCACAAAGCGATATGGATTGTCAGCTCAATGTTCCCTGTTATAGCCTTCAACTGAAACTGGCTCTGGTGAAGGCAATCGAATATTATAAACACTGTTTAGCAGGTCTTCCAAGAAGTCGATGTATATATATACATAGTTTAAACTTTTAAACAACGTCCTATTACCCAATAGGCAAATTATTTTGCAAAGTGGTTTGTTGACAAACTTGATTTTTATAATGACTCAACAAGGAAAGTTATTTTTAATAGGTCTACGCGCATATTTATGCACATGCAATCCACGAATGATGAAAAATTAAATATTTTATAACTTTATAGGAAAAATAGGTACATATTCTAAGAATCAGTTTTCAATTCAGTTGTATAGGTAACGCAGGTGTTCGTAAAAGTTGAATTTCGAGTTTAGTCTTTCCCCACAGCAACTAGGCACATGTGCACGTAATCTGCAATTTATACACTCAGGGTCAGTCATACAGTAAGCCTCAATTCATCCATTTGATAATGTAGCATCTGCTTTCCGAATGGCAAATTTATTTGCTTTAGATACAAACGGAATCATGCTAGGTCAACATTTCCATTTCAGTAGCTCTCAGGTGAAAATATTGCATGATCCAATTTGTTGTTGATTTTGTTATTAAATACGGTAGTTTATAATTTTAAAGAATTATTTTCACCCTGCATGAAGAAAACATAAACTGAAGTTTTCTAAACAATGTCAACGTTTAAAAACAGATGGTAAATGGCATCCCTCAAAAAATAAGATTTTTATGGAATTCTCGCATGTATTATGCTGAAATAATAAGACGTTTGTATTCAAGGAATGAGGTATTTGCGACGGTTAGCATAATTTAATTTTACATACTGCGTATGATTTCCTTAAATATTTGGCATTTGGCCAGATTGTTACTTCAGTTATTTTAAAGCGAGAGTTTGAAAGAGGCTACTAATTTCTTGGAAGTGATGAAACAGCTGAATGCATTAGCCATACATTAGTAGCCTTTAGTCTTAAATTACAATTCGACTCCAGAATTTTGTTCAAATTACTGGTGTTGCATTTTATAAAAATTGCACGAAAGCCTTGTAGGTGGGACCCATTTGTTTCCTAACAACTGATATATTTTTAGACTCAATCTGCCACTGCTGGAGTCATTCATAAATTTTGTTATAAAGGGCTTCCTGGAAGTTATATTTGAAAATTTCTGGTGGACACTTTATTGGTTTTAATTGTTTTCTATGGTTCCTGTATTGACTTCTATTGATTTCTATTGACTCCTATAGTTTAGCTGTATTGACTGAACAATAGAAAACCATAGAAAACATTTGAAACCAATGTCCCAAATAATAGAAATCCCTATTGTTTTTTCACCAGGGTTTTGAACTAAAAGCATGATCATGTTATAGACAGCTACCTTTTGATATACTGTACAGTAAATATATGTTTGTGCATTTATATAATTGATTTAATAGATATTTTACTTTTTAAACTCAATAACTGTATTCTGTAAATATGTTTACCTACAAATTCAACAACCACATGATTTATCAAGTAAACCTAGCTTCTTCGATCAAAACCATATAAAATAAGACCAACTCATTTTACTGATCTAAGACATTAAAAGCGTACAATGCACTGGAAAAGAATACACAGTACAATTCAAATTAATGTGAACATGTGATATTTACAGTCAACTCTCACTACTGTTAATAGTTTTCGTTCTTTTATGTGCCCTATAACTCAATTATGATATTCAGAAAGACTACAGATTTCAAACAGGAAAGTTTAGCGAAATAATTTAAATAAAACAGCACGTCGTGTTGTAGCCTTCCTGCCTGTTTCCTGAAATGCAATTTGGGTGTCTCAGAAAACGTCTTGTGCAACTGGTTTTGGGAATTTACATTTCATCAACAAATTTTATATACCTTGAGGTAGATGACATGGCGAAGGTCAACGTTTGTTTACAAATTTGTATATTCAAGGTGATTTGTAAAGGTATTTTATGGGACTTAATCATTTCAGTTTTAATTGTTATAATTAGAAATACAAAATATGCTCACGGATATCGTTATTATTTTCACATTTTAGGACACCTAAAGTAAGTCTAACTTAAATCTATATTAAGATTTATTTCCATTAATATATGTATTACACAAATTATTTTTGGTCTAGGTGGAGGAGTTCAATATTGAATTTCATGAATAAATACTCATAGCTATGGCAAACGTGCTAGATTCTATAAAGGATAAATTAAACGCAATTCTACAGGGAGACACTACGATGGTGAATGGAATAGACAGGCTACATTCGACAAAAAAACCCACACATGAATCAAAATAGTATAATTGTCCCATGAATATTCCCTTTTTATGTTGCAAGTTAAAATGCAGCACTACTTAAGATCTAATTATTGCCATTTAAGAGATTATTGCTTCTAATTTAACATTTTACTAATTCAAAACGAAGATTTTTCATACATATCATGATTGTTTTCATAGATTACTCGATTACAATGAGAAAAAACATAGTTTGATAAAAATCGTAACACTATAACAACGAATAAATACCAGTTGTGCAACTGGCTAATAATGTTTGTTTTTAAAAAAAAAAAAAAAAACTATGGTGCTATTCAAACAGGCAATTTCAGACCAGATTGATTGTACGCCTATTTAAATTAATCATTTTGATTTTTTAAAGTTAAAGACTAAACCGTCTGAACTTAAGTTGGTTTATCAGTATGTCAAATCTGTATTAAAAATGCAATTGTCTGAGCTAATGTTTATCTAATCGTGTATACACCTGTATAAAGAACAAATAGTATGTATTTACAATATTTGTGCAAGTTCATTTTTGCCGAAATCCCTTAATGCTCTAGCGATTTTCTGTTATTGAAAATTAACTGTATTTGTCATCCTTGATGTCATATGTTGATCTCTAATTGTTTTGATTCCTTCTATCACCAATATCTTCTCATTTGAGGATTTTATGTGCAAGTTGTTGGTATGTGTCCATTGAAGCGAGAAAAAGAACGACGGACCACTTGCATGCAATCTGCCATTCCTCCAACATTTCTGTCTACAGAAGTCACTGGTGTTCAACTTAAAAACGGTCAGAATTAAATGCAATTAACTAGATTCTAGTTCAGTGTTTGCCAGACAATAACAGCATAACCATTGCCAATACTAAAATTGTGAAACTACTGGCCACTTGAACGGAAGAGTTGCCACCTGGCTTGTGTTGCGAAGATGCTGAATGGTCACCATGGTCGGACATTGGTGTAGTTTCATCAATCGCATTTGGATGAGAACCATTGATGGAACCGAAATCTGGACCATGATCATGGCCAGGATGATCACCCAACATGGGATCTTGGCCAACAGGTCCTTGTTCTCCATGATCATGTCCTAGTTCGCCATGGTCTTGTCCACTGTGTCCTTGGTCTGGCCAAGTGGGGCTTGATGGAAACTGGAATCCTGGCTGCTGATCTTTCGTGTTGTTATTTTCAACAATCGAACCAACTCCTCCATCACATTTGCTGTATTCATAGAATGGGTTTTCTACTTTAGGGGCGGTTCGTGAGCTTGATACCTAATAGGGAAGAAAATGCCATTAAATAAACATTCTAATGATCCGAGCAATTTTATTGCACACCCATCAAACCTTTAGTAATGTTGCTGATTTGTTTTTAAAAATTGTATAGTTTTGCTATAAAAAACCATAATTAAAAAATACCAACCGTTGCATTGCCAGTTCCATATCTGCATACTGCCGTGTAGTTTTCTCGGATAATGTTCTGGTATTCTGGAGCCCTATTTACCCAATTGTAGTTCTTGAGGTATTCAACCAACTTAGGATCTTGACCATTTGGAACAACTTCTTCGTATTTTGTAGGTTCCACATCACTGATAAATTTTTTGATCATAATACTATATTAGTCTTCCATAATTTCATCCAATCAATGAATCCTATGCCCAATACTTACATAGCTTTTTTGGTTCCCAACCATTGGTAAATTTGGCTAAGTGGAGGTGAGCTCGTGCAAGAATTTAATTCAACTTGAGGGAAGTAATTCAAATAGGCCAAGCACGTTTCATTGTCGCCTTGAATTCCGCCCTAGAACAAAAGTCAAATTTCATTGAATAATTGCAGGATAAATAAAATTTAATGTAGGCTACATGTATGTATAAAACTACAAATGTTTAAAATACATATTTTACACAATTTCACGTACCAAAATTGTTGATTGAGCAGAATGAGAATCATAGGAACATTCCAGAACCAGATTATCACCCTGTAAAGTAATATCAGTTATCGTTAGGTACAAAGCCAGTTTAGGTGATAATGACAACAATATTTAATTAAAGTGTCATTCACATCAAAAATGATTGTGATGTAGTACTTACTGGTAATATGTGTACTGGATCTAAATAGGCCCTGTACACTTGGTTTTCTCCCAGAAATTTGTGATCAGATGCTAATGGAGCCAATTCGGTGCCTTTTCGCAGATGTCTCAATGTCATTTTTCTGCCTAAAATAATTATTTTAAAAATTATAAACTAGTGTATCTGCTATATGTTTAAAGCTGTAACAAATTTGAACATGCATATAAAACTTAAATACAGCTATTAATGGTCGTTTTAATTACCATGGTGTTGTGCTTTTAGAAACACTTCGTAAACGTAAATTCCATCATTAGGCAGCCCCTACAAAATATTGAATGATATTGTTTTAGAAGATAAGCATCAGCTATACTGTATAATTATCCAGACAGTACAAGTGGGAGCGTTTTGCGTGTTATTCGTAATTATTTCTCAGATACACAAAAATCAAGGCTATAATTTACACAAGTGATTCGAAGGTCATGGTCTAATGATTTGCAATATTTTCTTGCTTCCTTGAGTTTTATGGAGATAATGAGCAATCAGATTATCACTCCAGTCACCAGTAAAAAACAAATAACAATGCATCAACGAAAACATCTTTAAAGAAAAACCTTGCAGAGTTACTAAAACACGTATTTATTGTTGCTTTAAGCAAATATATCTTGCGTCATAGGCAAAAACCGAGACGGAAGTTTTGTTGGTTGAAAACATCCTTGTCAACAATTATGTATGGGTTGACTGTAACCAGATTTTCAATTACGGCAATAAATTTTTGAAAATGGGTAAAGCTGTGATAATACAATTGAAAGTGTTTCTAGGGACCGGAGTTATATTTTATAAGTTCTTAAGCGGGAAAACTTATTAAACGGGAAGCTTAGTAAAAGTGGTATGGCTGTAACTGGGACATTAAATATATGGAAATAAGATCTGATTTGTGTTATGAACAGGTTTTTTTTGGGACTTCAAAAATTCGACTTCTTAAGCGGGTTCTACTGTACCTACTGTTTAAATAACTTCTTTAAATGCGTTTGACAGTCATTCTGCACCACGCAGTTATTTGTCTGTTATTTAATAATATCCTTATTATAGATCTGCAGATTATATATAATGAATATGATAAATTTTCTTAGTTGAATGCCTACAGTTTAGATTTTGATTAGGAACAAAAAGTTATCATGTGTGTAAGACATGCACAAATCATGTTTGGACACGCATTCTGAATACGTTTTTGCTGATCTACCACTTTGGTGATGAACTCCGATTTATTAGATGAAAATAATCATCTTTATGAAATTAAAACATTATTTATAGTAAACACTTAATAAACCTACCTTTTGTGTACATTCAGCATCACAGTGACCAACGGAGACAAACTCTTTCTGGTC
Organism: Julus scandinavius; assembly: GCA_034696685.1. Taxonomy (NCBI): domain Eukaryota; kingdom Metazoa; phylum Arthropoda; class Diplopoda; order Julida; family Julidae; genus Julus; species Julus scandinavius. The sequence goes on along the minus strand of JAQGAE010002538.1, from coordinate 8,637 downwards.
AATAGGAATGATCTGACTGATTCCCAAGTCGTGACCAACGGTCATTGTGCTAGCTTGATAGCTGACTTGGCTGGAAGAGGTAATTATTGCTATGCCAGAATCATCATGTAAATCTAAATGAAAGCAAATAATATTGTTAATGATTTCCAACTTCATTTCTTCATTTTTAATATGGCTATTTTGTTGTTGCTTTTTTAATTAATGTGTTCTACCTTCTTTCATCGGCCATCCTTTGTATGCAATTTTCATCAGAAAATAGACTGACGGTCTGGACTTCAAAGAATAGCCCACTTTGGATGGGAGGATATAACCCTATAGACAAAATGTAGGTTAGTAATTTTATTGAATTTCACGCATGAAGTGATATTATGATGATAGGTTAGTCACACATGAATGAATTTTTAAATTGAATAACATTATAAGATATTATATCATACCAAGGATCCAGCTGTGGCCGTTGCAATTATTTGTGTACAATTGGTGTATTGGGTAGGGGCCATTGAATTTCCACACATCTGTCCCTTTTCATCAGCATATTGATCCCAGGATACAAAGTCTCCAGCCATAACATCACATGCATATAACCATATGTGATCGATAACTGCCGCTGTTGCATTTCTCCATATTGGTTCAAACTATAAAAACATATGCATTATGTTTTAGTAGCATTACCCTATATGGTATGTGCCTGTATTCAGTAGTTTTATCATTGAATATACTGTTCTTCTATATACTTACACCAACTATTGCTTCATTAGCTGTCATTGGAATGTATTTGAATATCTTTTCCCAGCAAAGCGATTTCTCAGCCATTGGTAAGGTGATCTATAAAAATAATAATCAAATCGCAACGTTTTTATATACTACAAGATATTGAGGAAATGTTGACTTCCATTTTGTATTTAAATTAAATAGTACGGGCAGTTCTCAGGTTAATAAGGCAATAACAGTTAAAAGCGGATGGAAAAAGTCATTCCATTGTGAATTTTTAATTTATTATAACAAGAATATCTAATATTAATAAAGCAATAATTTTTTTTAGAAAATAGTAAATCTTTTTGTCATTTTTAAAAGTTGTGATACTTTTTTTTCATGGCATAAACAAATGGATACATTGTTACGTTTGTGAAGCCTTATAAGGCAAAAAATTCAGGGCGACTTTTAATTCCCAAATGCAGGAAATAATACAACAAATATAAAATCTGGCATGCAAATTGCACAACTGTGCATTTCAGACTTCAAACGTGGCAATGCATGAAAACATCGTCATTGTATGCATTTATTAAATTGAGGAACTCAAAGATGCAAGATGATATAATAACCCTTCATTTGCACAATACAGCGCCCACATGAGGTGCCATGTCATGTAATTATTGCCATACTATTTCATAAATTTATTTAGAAAGTACTTGTAGTTAGAATCATGCTCGCATAACCTGGTTTAGTTTGACCCAAGTGAATGACCCTCTATCGCGTGCATCCTATTTTGAACACCCGCGATTTCATTTCACACACCTGCTCTTTTTTAATGTCCAACCTCTCCTTATTGGGCATTGAAACAACAACAATATTGCTACCAACGCAAATATGGTTTGAAACTTGAATAATAGCGAATTTTAAATCCATATTTGGGAAGTGAAAATAAATGCAAATTAACGAAATTGAGTGTTGCACTGTTTAAATGAGAGCGGCTAGGTTCAGTCAAAATTATAAGGGAAGTAGTATATTATCCAGTATTCTAGTTCAAAGAGGACATAATGTACAACGGTGCCTTTAGAAGTAGGCTATACAACTGCTGTATTTTGTTGTAAATTATTAAAGTGGAACACTCTACAATATGTGACGGTCTTCAAATTTTCTTAGGTTTGAAAACAGCACTGAGTTATGTGAATTTATTTATGAATAATTAATACAAGTCTGTAGTAAATTTGTTTGTTGGGCTCATGGACATTTCTAAAAATGGAGGCTTATGTGGGCTGTATCAGAAATGTTATGAGGAATAATGTCTCAGTTTACTTACATTATTCATTCTCATTTCGAATGATTTTGAGTCTGGGATAACTCCTTGGGCAACATTGTTGAAACCAGCCAAAAACAGGCTTCGGTGTCCTGCTTTCTGATGAATCATAAGCAAGTTTCCTACAGGATCTTCAGTGTGATAGGCGTAAACAACTCTCATGGTATCATTCTAAGAATAAAAAATAATACAAATTTACATAATGTTTGTTTTAGCATTAAAATGTGCACCATGTTCTACTTACGGTTATTTTCATGTCTTCCTTATCACATGTATCATAAGCTCTCTGGAATCGTAACACTGTGTGGGTGTCATTCTCATATCCTCGTAATAACTTATAGTCTTGTTTAACATCCATTGTCGGCTCTGTGGTTCCAACCGCATATCGATCCTAAAATAAATAAACAATTAAGATTTGATTATTTTAACAATGCTTATAATATTATGCAGATGATTTTGGATTAGCGTGTACAACACTGTATTGAATTGCACGTAATCTTATTATTAGATGCCCATTGAATATAATGGATATCTTGTTCTTCAAGATGTTGATATTGATATGGCACAGAATTTTTCATTGAGAATTAAGCCAATTAAGGTGGGTCACTCACAGTCAATTAACTTTAATGTCAATATGAAGGTTGATAAATAATCGTACATAGAAATTAAGATCACGCCCTTACTTCCTTGGCTATGATATTTTCATGCAAATACAAAAGGCGTTGACTTAAAATTATCATTCCGGAGAGCTTAAGCAGGTCGTATGGAAGCAAGAAAAGGTTATCGCTTAAGTGTGATGAAGGTCTACTAGAAATTGTTTTGTCTTGTTAATTAGCTACTTATAAGTTAGTAGTAATTATAAGTTATCTTATAATATTAGACAATGAAAAACAAATGGTGTAAACATAGTTTTTAATCATAACTAAGGAATTTCCCAAAAGGCTTTTTGGTTAAAATATGGCTGGGAAAATTTCAGATTGCATGAAACATAGTTATTTTTAATTAGCTCTATTTATACAGTATATTTCAAAAAAGCAGCCAAGCATGCGATGTTTCTATATAAAATACTGTAACTGTATCATTACTCTAACTTGTCCTTGTTATACTATGTAATTATGATTTTTTTATACATATACTGCTTAATTACGAGTAAGAATATTTTTACAAGACTAACGCTGGCATTTCTGTTTACAATTTGTACTTTTTTATAAAACACTTATTCAATTGAATACTTTGCGAGTCAGAATCATTTGAACAAAATTTCAGTTCCATAAATTTGACGAACATTGTATTTATTTACGCCATTCCTTGTAAGAGTGATAATAGTCATTAGTCCAATTCAAATCATGTTTATTTGTATAGGTCAAAATTAACAATGAATGTGATAGTTGATTTGTTTTTAAATGTATGCAAAGCGAAAATTATACTGATTGTTCAAAATATTGTTAGATTTTTTTATGTTTGTCTTATGGAAGCCAAGGACAAACCTATTGTTCTCAACTAAAAACTTCCTATTCATCTCGTGGTATTTCTCATTTCAATTATGACTAAACAAGCATAAACTTTCAAAATAATTTCACAAAGACCTAGTTTCGTGGCACGCAAGAATTCACTCGATTTTTCTTATAATTTGATATAAGTTGCGGTTAAACGGATTTTGTTTTAATTCGGATTATAGCAGGTGGAGCAATTTAATACTCCAACAACTCTCTAAAATGTTATACCAAAGTCTTTGTTAGGAGTTTACTTTATGGACTGAATCTGCCTAAAACCATGACGTTGGTAATAAATAAAATCAGCATTTAATACATTTGAATCCTGGTATTTGTGAAAACTGTATAAAATTGCATTCTTTGAGGCACTGATACATGCACTGATACTGTCCCAAATTTAACTTGATTGAAAAGGGAAAATCCTTCACGACTATAGGCTTGTTATTTTCATTTATTCATCTTGGTCAGATAACGTATATGTAGGTAGACGTGGTGACCATGGCAGCTGTGGCTGGTTTGAGCTAGCTAGTTCTAGAAAAAAAATACTTGGAGAGAGGGTTTAATTATTTTGGTTACCCCTATACCTTGTACCCTCGCACCATTTTTCTACTCCCTATGGAGGCACAAAAAAAATCTTTTGGAGAAAAACGGACAGATTACTATTGCTGAAGGTATGCCCTTGAGGTGCTGCAGCATTAGAGTTGATTTCTTAGAAAATTACCTTTGTCGTACTGACAATGGGTGACCTTTTAGGAATTACTACGACTTGGGTTTTAAAACAAAAATGCTCCATTAGCGTGATTACAGGTCAGTCCAATAACCAGCTTTAAAAGTTAGAAGTATAGTTAAAATAGAAGCGAATCAGTTTACAACCTCATTTAATCCTATGGACTATTCTGAGACGAAATCCACATTCCTATACGATGTGTTATCCTTTGATAGTTTTACAACGTTTCTACTAGAAAATGTCATCTTACTGGAATGTGCTATTTTTGAAGGCCAAGTTTTGTATGAGATTGTTTTGATTTACTTGTAGAATTTGAGAAAGGTAAATACTTGTAAAAATTAAAAATGTGTTGTTACCAATATTTAACAGCCCATTTAGAGCATTAGTTAATAAATATTATAGTATATTTAATGTCCAACGTACTAATTGTATCCTTATTACTTGATTTAATGGTAATTTTACTTCATCTACTGCAGTTGTAGGGTTAAGCAATAATGGATGTACGTGTTACAAATAATAATTTTATCACGTATCATACTCATGTTAGAGTAGCTAAATTACCACTTAGCTTTTCAGTATGATTTATTTTCGTTCCAAATCATCATTATTTTATATCGAAAGGTTTATTTTTCCCTATTGTTAAGTGCGCTCATAAAAATTAACTTCAATATAACAATAAGAATTTGATAGTCACTTTCAGTGTTTTAAATTTGATTTGCAGTGATTAAAATCTGTTTGTTGCCAGATAAAAAATATATAATTATGCAGAATTCACAAATGTATTTTAAGCTAACAACAATCATACCTGCTTTAAACGTGTTTGCCTAGTCCTTTATATTGATTGAAAGGACTGATTTGTAAAAAAAATGCAAGTAATGTTGTTTTTGCAATTTCTGATACGTATAGGTTTCACAATAACGTGTTTGGGGTTTTTTGTGGTAAACTGTCCTTCTTCCCAAATAGTTTTTTTCTAGCATTGTTTTGTTTTTTTGGTATTAAATAGGCTTATATATATATATATTAAAAGTAGAACATATTATTCTCAGTCACAGTTCAGAATTGTTTATGTAGTATGGTGATTTCAATTTCATTGATATTACAATGACCAACTTATGCTTTTACATAAAAAGTATATTTAAATTGCATGTGTTTCATTCAATGCCATGATGCAGTACCTTATATTAAATATTCCATGTTATTTTTCGTTTTTTGTTGCTAAATTATAAAGTTTATGCTTTGTTTGCAATTGAAAAGCTTAACTGTTTCAAGACAATGGACACTATTGGCGACTTACCAAGATATCACAGCTTTTTATTGTTAACAATATTTTTAAAGAATACCAATGTTGATTTTTAAGATTTAAATGCTCGCATATTAGATACTAGTGCATAATTGCCTCGTGAAATAATTAAATTTAGAAAATTAAACGTAACCACTATTCAATAATCAATTCCGAAAATCCCATTAACATAATGAAAGTATTAACCCTTTTCTACGAAACATTTAACGAAATTAAGAAAGTGAAAAATAAAAAAAGGTATGGGAAATCATATATTGTGCCATTTAATGTATATGTTCACACGTAATTTTTTCACACAGACCATACAATTTATATTTGAAAGATAAAAAGACGTTTTTTCATTTTAATTTATTAGCGGTTATCCAAAATGGCGTCTGCTATTTTTGTGTATAACACTGTATTTGTCTGCATTTTTTCCCCCCTTTACACCATGCTTTTGGTTCACTTTATGAATCTGGTTGGCTTTATTCAGGTCTATAGATTCCCTCTGGCAAAATATGAACGAAAGAAATACATAAAAAATTAAACAAAAAACTTTATAACCTCTAAACTGGTTTCATTTTAAGCCATAAAGTGGTAAGTAGACTGCTCTCTATTCTCATATTGTATGGCAATTTGAGTTAGAAATAGCCTTGTTGATTAGACTAGTATCATGCATACGACGTAATATGTTAAAAGGACCAGCTTTGATGACCCATAACGATATTTTCAGAAGTGTTTAATACCTGGTAATTAAAACACATGTAATGTGACTCACTCTAGATTTTTTTATTGACACGATGATTTTATGCTATGAAAATAAGCACAGCATGTCCTGTTAATTTCACTACGAGACAATTAGCATAAAATTGTAATTATACAAATTTATTTGTTTTTATTCACCGGAACTGAAACTGAAATACTGTGGCACTGTGGCTCTTCAATTAAAATACGCATATGCGAATCAGGGACAAGACAAGGACGAATTTAATATCCTGAAAACAACAGGCTTATAATAAACACTAATAGTAGGTTTCATCATTTCAAAATTTGAATCTTCGCCAAAGAGTTTGTGACTGGGAATTATGTTATGTCTCATTCTTGAACTTGCTTGGGTTTTGTCAAAAAAAAAGCTTCACTATTATGCAACGAGAATTGTTGTTAAAAATAAGGCTCATGACTTAGATGTTAGAGGTTATAATTTGGAAGCTTGAACAAAAACAGAAAAGTTGCTTTCATAAAAAAATATGTATTGTTACAAGCATACGTTTTTTACGAAACTTTTATGCGTTTATGCAACATTTAACATTACATAGTGATAAGTATTTTGATGTTGATTTGGAAAACATTGTAAGAATTTCATAAATGTCACAAGTCTGTCGAAAACTTGTATGTTTTATGATGATATAACTGATCACCAAGCAATGATAACTGTTCAATTAACACCTTGACAAATGCAGTTTCATTTGTCACTATAGTATAAACGTTATGTTAAAACTTGACAAACTTGCTCATGGGTTTTTCTGCTTTAAAATTTGATTAGTGTGTGATAATTTCAAAACGGTTGACATGATTGACTTGTACTTAATATGTCGGTAATCAAGTTTCAACCAAATTTCTCCAATTCAATTCTGAACAACGATTTTAATCACAGTTTACACTAACCTGTGAAAGATAAAACCATCCGTTAATATTTTGATCATATAAGCAACATTAATTAATAATGTCCATGTAAAATCAATTTGTAAGGTGTACCATAGGGTGCGTCATCCGCCCTTGTGTCCTCCAAATATTAGTGTCAATTGAAATGCTCGTAAATAACATGACTCATAATGTATAGGTGGTATCTCTGTTTTCAGTTATGTTTCGCCCTTGTCTAGCTCTGACTACATGTATGGTTATGATTTCATGCAAATTTTTACGAAAAAATTCACATGTTGTCCATACAGTAAGCAGAAACCTTGCAAAAACATACTGTATGTGTAAAATGGGCAAAAGGGGGTAGCCAACGTCAAGCAGTTGCTTTATTCACTATGGTAGCCCAACCGTGACAAACCAAGGAGGGGATAACAATAAAGAAAGTTACTTGAATACAGTTTCTCTATTATTACTGCAAGCAGGTGCAAACATAGTCTAAGCAAGGTTCATGGATTTGCAGAAGCACTGATGTATGGCAATATTCCCATACAATCAACACCTTTAAGCATGACATTGAAATGACGCACTACTACTTGTAAAAGAAGTTGATGGGGAGTTGAACCAAGTTGAGATTAGTTTGGTGGAAGCCTTCAATTGTTGCTGTTTTCTTGCAGTGATGATGGTTGGCATACCTACCATAAACGCTTAAAGTCATTGTATATAAAGCACAATCTGTCTTCAAGCCAGCATATGCTATGTATTTGTGATTGGTACCGAGCATTTTTGAACTTGCAATGTAAGACTTGCGAAAAACCATTATGACCAATTATCACAATTGGGTATTAAGTAAGATTTGGCGAAGATGAAGCCGGGAACAACTGGTTTTCAAAGTTGATGGCTTAAACTGTTTTGACCATCATTTCAAAAATGATGATCTTAATGATTCACCTTGATTAGTTGGCATTTCTGGCATGAGTCAGTTGGTTTACTATTTGGCAATCCAACACATTGATCATGTATATGGGTTGTTTGCCTTGCTGTGACAACAATCGATGTAATTGCTTTTAACATAAGGATGTCAGTTCATCTGACATTGGCACATTTTGCAATTAAGGAGAATTGCGGCAATTGGTACACGTTGTTAAATGATACACGGTGGTACACAGTGCACTGTGTGAATGCATATTTAAAGATGAAAACGTTATGAAACTCTTGTGTTTTCGAAAATGTAATTATACATTAACTATATTGCACATATGGCGAAACAGTGTCACTCTGAGTCATCAAATGGTTTGTGGGCATGGAAGATAGTAATTTTTTTTAACATAGCTACTTTGGAACTACCTGCATAGTTTACTTGAAATATATTTAATAAAATCAATCTTTATGCTGAAAAATTTGCATGCAAAGTTTTAGGGTCCCTTCAGATTCTTTCATTAGCTTAATATCATTTCATGCATAATGGATATATACATCAAGAACA
>JAQGAE010002537.1:0-17402 GCA_034696685.1 Julus scandinavius | reverse complement strand
TAAGGTACAAATGTCTGTAAAAATGCATATGTTCCTTTTAAAATGTGCATATGTCCTTTTGCTGTTTAGAGTGTAGCAACACACTGAAATAAATATGGCACACATCTCGAAATATATTAGTAAAACTTGTTATTGCATGGACTATATTAGAATGCTACATGTCTTGGAAGTTTCTTAGAACACTAAGCCATGTAACATTATCAAAATTTGTACTTTTTTGAATAATCCTTGGTCACCATGGCAATATATTGGCAATGTGGCATGGGTTTATTTTGTAATAAAAAAACCATGTTTGTTAAAGGTTAAAAAACTCAGTTTGACTTATTGGTCTTTTTTAACGATTAGTAATCGATCAATAATTAAATGTCTGTTAAACAGAAGTTAAACTAATAACTTCTTTAGGATACAATTGACTGCTGAGCCACATTCTCTCAGACAAATTTAGAAAAAAACATACACTGGACATCATAATATGACAAAGTAGAGAGTGAGTAGGAATGGGCCACAGGAGGAATTGGACTTTGACAATAACTTAAAACTTTAATGGGTAAAAAGATGGTGACCTTCTGCTGAGGCACAAGAACGTGGGAAGAAAAAGTGTGCACTTCCAAAAACCAAGTTTTTACTTCAAATATTAAACTTTTATAAAAGTATAGTTTCTTTGGTAATGTGTTCGATGATATAGATCTTGATATCATGCTCAAGCTTCCCACACCATTTCTGTGTGAAGAAAGTTCAAGATTGCGGAAATCTATAAGTTTCGCATCGATGTTAATCTCTTTTCACAAGTTTGTTACTTTTAACAAAAAAAAGCCTGATGAAAGGTATTTTTTTTTAAAAAGTGTGTTCTTATATATATTGTTGCAAATAAATAAAGTTTTCAAATAAAATAAAATAATTTAAATCTGTCCGATCATCTTATCGTACATCCATTTTCTCCTGTACGCAGGAGGAACGGGACATAACACGGAGAGAAGTTTAATTTTAAATATTATAATAATATTTCCAACACTGCACAATATTCACAATAGTATAAAGTAAATTTGTGAATTAAATGTATGTTTTGTTGTTTGCGAACACCTTTAAAAGTAAAATGGTTGGAAAATTTTCCAATTCCCACTTTCCCTTATCCAAATTTAAGTTTAAAACAAGATTCCTCATAAGGTGAGATTTTTAAGGTATTTTCGTTCAGTTTTTTAAAGGTGATTAAATCCTCAGAATCGAATGAAAATATATTGCTCGATTAAGTAATTGACCATGGTTCAACCCACCAAAAATGGTGTTTCTAGTTTAACAACTTGGGGATAAACCATAGAGTTGAAACTTGACTCGAACAGCGAGCGATCGAAAACAACTTCCGCCATCCGCCATCTTGTGCTTCTCCATCATTGGTCGTCTGTCCCTGTGACGTCATGTAGCCTCTAAAGAGGTTCTTTCTTCGGATCGATGCATCGATTCGTGTTGTTTAATCGATATGCTTGAAATTCGGTCAACTTCATGGCGATACCGATACTCTCTCTTCTATCTTATAAACATCGTTTTATTTGTTACGTATTATTGGTTTATTTTGTCGATGCCAACTTTTTCCTTTTTTGTTTTTCTTACTATTTTCGGGTCAACTGCGATATTGATGTACGATAAACAGATACAAAATGACCAAATTAGCCTCACTTTTACTTCAGCCCCCTCTGCTGGCATATGGACTAATAGCAGTGTGGTCATCAAAGAAAATGTCATGTCTTATTTATACAATTCTTTGACTTATCTGACCCATATATGGAAACATGTGTAGTGTGATAAAGACCATATCTGGTTATTTAACTTGTTTATAAGCTTAATATGGTCCATCTATGGTTATACTGAATAAGCCCATTCAAATAAGCATTCATATACTTATGTGACCCATATCTGGAAACTTTTAGTCTAACAAATTAAGCCCATATCTGGTTGTTTATAAGCTTGATATGGCCCTTACATGGCTATGTTGTATATGGGTCAATAATATGGCCATTCAAATGAGTTTTCATAGAGCACATTCTAAAGTGACCCATATATGGACACTTGTAGCCTTACAAAGCCCACATCTGGTTGTTTATAGCTTGATATGGCCCATATATGATTGTTTATGCGATTGATATATCCCTTACATGTATATGGGTCAATAATATGGCCATTAAAATGAGAATTCATAGGGTACATTCTAAAGTGACCCATATATGGATACTTGTAGCCTAACAAAGCCCACATCTGGTTGTTTATATCGTGATATGGCCCATATATGGTTGTTTATAAAATTGATATGGCCCTTACATGTATATGGGCCAATAATATGGCCATTCAAATGAGAATTCATAGGGCACATACCAAGGTGACCCATATATGGACACTTGTAGCCTAACAAAGCCCACATCTGGTTGTTTATATCGTGATATGGCCCATATATGGTTGTTTATAAGATTTATATGGCCCTAACATGCATTTGGGCCAATAATATGGCCATTGAAATGAGAATTCATAGGGTACATACTATGGTGACCCATATATGGACACTTGAAGCCTAACAAAGCCCATATATGGCTGTTTCTAAGTTTGATATGGCCCTGACATGGCTGTACTGTATATGGGCCAATAATATGGCCATTCAAATGAGTTTTCATAGGGCACATACTAAAATGACTCATATATGGACACTTGTAGCCTAACAAAGCCCATATCTGACTGTTATAAGCTTGATATGGCCCATACATGGGTGCATGTTCATGTGACCCATATATGGAAAGATGTAGTCTAACAAAACTCATATCTGAATGTTTATTAGACTAATACGATCCATAGATGGATAGGGTCTCAAAAAAGAGAATTTTTTTTCATAAATTCGTAACATTTTTGTTTTTCAATCAAAGTAAATCCAATTTTGCGCAAATATAGGCAACAAACATACGAACAAAACAGCTATTTCAATTTGTACTCAAAGTGTCCTCCATCCGCTGCAACGCATGTTTCCGGATGCCCTTGCGCCATCGGGCAATTGACGAGTCGATTATCGTTTGATCGAGTTCATCCCGAGCGACCAATGTTCAGCACTTCAACTCTTCGATATCGCGAATCTTTGTTCGGGTACACTTTTTGCACCAAATTCCCCCAGATATACGATATTTTCGGACTTGTCCGCATTCCGCCAAGATGGTGCACCGGCACACACCGCTCGAGAAAACCGTTCAACTTGTTCATCGAAAGACTTTGGATTGTATACCACTTGCCCTTTGGCCACCTAATAGCCCTGATTTGAAGCCCTGGAGGAATGTGGTGCAAAAACTGTGCTTAACAAAGATCTTAAAAAGACAATGACCAGGAAGTAACTGGACCCTCATGTTACCCCGCCACCACACAGCTGAAACCACTCACGAGAAGGTGAGACGCCTTGGGATGGCCTTGATCATGCAAACAGTAATCACTCGCCAACTGCCCCTACATCCTGTCACGTGGTGCAGGGGGATGGAGGATACTGAGTACAAATTGAAAGTTGTTTTGTTCGTACATTTGTTTCCTATATTTGTGCAAAATTGGATTTACTTTGAGTAAAAAACAAAAAAAATTATGAATTTATGAAAAAGGTTACTCGCGTTTTGTCACTTTTTTTTACCCATATAACGTCTTGTTAAATACGTGAGATTTCGCTGCGCAAAAATGGTGTAAAAATCCAAAACCCCGGAAATAATTTCCTAAACTACAAATTTCATGTTTGAAATCCCTTTTTTAAAGCTTTTTTTGGAGTTGAGCTGCAGCAGCTTGTGTGTTCTCAGGGTTGAACAGCTTAAAAGACGCCATTTTGCTTTTTCTTCGGCTGTAAAAGGGCCATTTTGTTAAGGCGCCTTTCTTTCCTAATGACGTACTTTAGGGCACTTTTGAACATTTTATACTAACCATTAACAGTTTGCTAGTTTCCATTATTGTTTCACAATGGGGCAAAATTTAACCGCAAATATTCAAATGCTCAAATAGGGATATATCTGTAGTGGAAAGTCTTTGATGGTTGTTCATTTAAGAATGTTTCGATGGCTACTCTCAGATGGTTTCCATTTTAGATGGTTTTAAAGTTGTTTTTTGAGTACATTCATGGGCCATTTGGAATTTGACAAGTCCAGTTGATCTCTCATCCATTCATTGAAATGAAACCGCCCATTTCCACGAATAACCACAATTAGGTCCTTGTTTTTTTAAACTTCACTTCGGTCTTTTGAAGTGCAATTTGTCTCAATTTTTTTGTCATATTTGTGACGCCCTGGTGACGAAGGTCACATTTATCCAATTCATCCTTTCCGCCATTTTGTATTTTTATCGGCTTTCGGATCAATGACAATCATTTACGCCTTTTGCTACCCTATTTATGTATTCGCAGAAATGGAGGGAGGGAAATGAAATTTAGGTGACAAATTTGCTGCAATTTTTGCCTTTTTTGGTCAAAAATTGCCTTTCATTTGTCTGTGGATTTATAGACAATATCGAGGAATGACAGTATCGGTCAAAATATCGATACTTCGCATCGGTCCAATAGGGTTGTGACTTTTTGTAACCCCATATTCCTTATGTAGTTTCTGAAGTATTTAATAGTATATTGCTTCAGCTTAACATACAAAATTATAAGTAAATAAAAAATAAAGAAGTTAAATGTTATATACGATTTTAAAAATTTCGTGTTGGGGTGACCTTTTTTAAGAACTAAATCCTTTTTCGTTACTTTTGAGCAAAAGTTCATCGATTTATGATACAGGAAAACAATTATATTACAAAAGGTCAAAAAAGTCATAACCCTAGTGTCCAACGTATCGGAAGAAAATATCGATACTTAGAAATATCACTAGTTTTCCATAAGTAGGGTAAAAATTGGCAAATTTGTAAGACAATTTTGATAGAAAAAATTGCTTTCAAAATTCTGGTGCGTCTTATACTCGCCTGCAGATTGGAGAATTTCATCATAATGAAAACCCCATTTTTCGGGCAAAATCAAAACCTATACCAGAATAAAATACCGCGTATCACGTACACATGCTATGTATTAATTTTTGTTTAATAAGAACTTGCGATACAAAACATGTTACCGCTACAAAATCCCTTTCGCTATAAAATTTAACTTTCAAATTTTAACACCGAATGACACAATATAACTTTCAATTAATTTAATACAGAAGTACGCACTAATTTTGTATCACCGATGACTTTCAAACACGTAAAAGCAGACACAAAACGGATGGCTTAATAAGGAAAATTCCCTGTCGAATAAGGAAACTAAACAATAGAGATGCTAGAAAAACCAATGTTTAGCTCTTCTGATACTTTTTATCTATACGAGTCTAATATCAAGTTCTAAAATACTCGGTATCAAATCCAAAAAGTATTATAATGCTCAGGCCAGTTGGAAGGGGATTGACTGGTATCTGGTAATCTGATACGCTTCTAGCACCCCTTAAATCAACAAATTAATGTGTTAACGCCAGACAACCCTTTTCAGGTAGGGGGTTGGGGTAACAGTATCCTTACTGCACTAATATCAGCAGTAGCCCAACATCCCTACAAATTTCTGCTGTTGTTTTGCTCGGTTTAGACTTCCTCCCTCCTTTTACTCGTTTCATCGTTCATTTTACGATAATTTCTTAAATTTTACTAGCCTTTTGGGCTTTTAACTGAAAATTAAGCTAAAATCCAATGGTCAATGGATGGGAATGGCCATCTTGTTCGAAAATCGAATTCCAAGGTTGCCATGGCTTCGTTCCATCGTTGCTATGGATTCGAACCTATTCTAACGCGGATTCAAAAAGAGCATTTTGTGTGACATTTTTAAAGTTTTTAACTTAAATTTTACATTTTAAGTAAGTTATGTGTTAAATGGATGATTTTATGTACATCTTTCGTGTAAACTCGTATTTATTGGAGCATCCATCTTGTTTTTCGAATGTTCACGTTCTACGGTTGCTACGCTGTCTCGTGCAATGTTCTTAACTAGGCAGCTAATGAAGTTACCTGGTTAGTATTATCAAATATTTATAAATTATAGTTTTGACCTTAAATTTTCCATTTTTATGTGTTAAATTTGGATTATTTTATGTACATCTTTCGAGTAAACTATTATACCTTAAAAATACGGTATATTAAGAATTTTGGCCTCCATCTTGTTTTCGAATGTTCGCACATGGTTACGTTGTACAGTTGCCACGATGTCTCGTGCTACGTTCCTAACTAGGCAACTAAGAGTTACCTGGTTAGGATTAACAAATATTGATAAGTTTAGGAATTTTACCCTAAAAATACGGCATATTGGGAATTTTGGCATCCATCTTGTTTTCGAATGTTTGCCCATGGTTGCGTTCTACGGTGTCTCGTGCAATGTTCCTAACTAGGCAACTTATGGAGTTACCTGGTTAGGATTAACAAATATTGATAAATTAAAGTTTTGATCTTAAATTATCCATTTTTATGTGTTAAATTTGGATGATTTTATGTACATCTTTCACGTAAAATCATTTATTTTCCTTAAAAATATGGCATATTAAGAATTTTGGCATCCATCTTGTTTTCGAATGTTCGCACATGGTTGCGTTCTACGGTTGCCACGGTGTCTCGTGCAACGTTCCTAACTAGGCAACTAATGGAGTTACCTGGTTAGGATTAACAAATATTGATACATTTAGGCTTTTTTTTCACAGAAAAAGGCTTTTTGTTATTTCCACAAATAAAGTAATGTGAAAAGCATTGAAATATTGAATTTGTCTGGCTTTATTCCCCGTTTTTCACCGTAATAAAACTACAGACTTAATGCAATTAAGCCTGACGAATGGCATTCATCTCGCCTGATAGAACCGAATTATCGACAAGATGGCGACGATTAGTGTTGCATTAAGTTAATAAACGAAAATGCATCGCGACACTAATTGGACTCGCGTTAATTCCCAATTGGAAGGGTCATTAGTCGCGACGCTTGCTACATAACGACACCAGAGGACATCGTAGGTCCACTCTACGTCACTTTTATGGAAAATACACGAATAATAAAACGTTTTTTTTCTAATATCTCCGAAACGGCTCGAGTTAGAACGATGATGTAAATTACACGTCTCTTCTTTACATCTTGCTCTAGCGTTTGCAAAAAACCCCATCGAGCTACGATGAACGATACTCGAGTTATAGACGAAATACTATCGTTATTCCTTCCACACGTTTGGAATGTGCGTGTTTGGGAAGGCGTATCTCGGAAACTACTTAAGATGGAATGAAATTATACATGTGAAAGTTGTTCATAATTTAACACTTTGTAGATTACTGAAAACTGCATCGTTCTACGACGAATGATACTCGAGTTATGAACCAAAACCTGGTTCTTTACAGTTAGTGACCAACCGTGTTCTAGCTCTGAAACTACTTAAGATAGTAAGCAAGTGTTAAGTAAGTTACTTGTTAATGAAGTTCCCGACCTGACATTTGATGTAGACAAACAAGTAACAACCTTTTCGAGTCGAAAACCTCATAAAAACGAATTAAGACTGCTGAATTGATGTCCAGCAGTGTTCCACTTCCTGCCCCCTGGCGGCCATCTTGCTTTTGGAATGGCATTGTTTATTGTCTTTTGGTCCGTTAGAGGTCCCTTGGGTTTTGCAACCTCGACCTAATTGCATTTCGGAAGGAATCCAGATTTGTTACTCGATCCCAATCCAATTTCGAAGCTACATATGTATGTTAACTTCGTTATTGCCAACATATTACGACTCCATGTTGACAGCGCCCTCTGGTGGACAATTTTATGATTATTTTAATACAGTGTTTTATGGGTGTATGGCTAGGATCACATCGCTGTATGGTTAGGATTAAATGTGGGTTGTTTGGTTAGGATGAAGAAGTTGAATGGTTAGGATCAAGAGTTAAATGGTTAGAATCAAAATTTTGCATGGTTAGGAATAAATAACGTTATGGTTGGGATAACCTCACTGTAGTTATGAGAACGTCATTATGTATATGGTTAGGAATAGGTCGTTCTTTGGGCTTGATCACGTGGGAGTCGTTGTATGGTTAGGATGTCTTAGCATAGTGTTAGGGCGGTGTAGCTGCATGGTTAGGAAAATAATCTTACATGGTTAGGATTACACGAGTGTATGACTGTATGGTTGGGGTTACGATGCTACATGGTTAGGATGAAGTGAATGTACTCTACAGGCTAATGAAGGATGTTTTATGAAAAGTTAATGAAAACTGATGTTGAACACGATGAGTCAGAAATTGATTGAGGATTAAGCCTGCGGGGATTAATTATAATCATCCCGCTACAAATATTTGCATAATTCCATTCTTGTTCCGTCACTTATTAAACAACGTTCTTTTTTATGCAAATTAACGTTCTATTTATAGAACGATCCATAACTGCCTTCCATTTATCGAAGCACCTGTGGAGGCGCTTTGAAACGGCTTGTATCTTTTAAACTACTTGAGATAGAACAGTAGTTTAAATAAAGAATATCTTCAGAAATTAACTACCTATCGAACGATTTAAAGATCGTTACCATACGATGAACGATGCTCGAGATATTAGACTTTTACGATTACAAGACAGCGATGAATCAGATCTGGTTGACTTGTTGGACAGACAGTATCTCGGAAATTACTTGAGATAGAATAGTAGTTTAAATTAAGAATATCTTCAGAAATTAACTACTTATCGAACGATATAAAGATCGTTACCATACGATGAGCGATGCTCGAGATATTAGTTTTACGATCACAAGACAGCGATGAATCAGATCTGGTTGACTTATTGGACAGACAGTATCTCGGAAATTACTTGAGATAGAATAGTAGTTTAAATTTAGAATATCTTCATAAATTAACTACCTATTATCGACATAAAGATCGTTACCATACGATGAACGATGCTCGAGATATTAGACTTGTACGATCACAAGACAGCGATGAATCAGATCTGGTTGACTTATTGGACACACAGCATCTCAGAAATTACTTGAGATAGAGTAAAACAGTGACTTAAAATGACTCACTCAAGTAAGAATCGACTTATTAGAACACATGTTTATTTATTTCAGTGAACATTCCCCCAAAGTCGTGTCTGGTTTATATTTCCGGGTTGGCTTTTAATATTTTACATATTTTTTTTCTGGATGTTTTGCTTATTTTCGTTTCCTTTTAACGTTAGTTTTTTCTAAGAATCTGTAAGTTTATTTGTAGATTTCAAATCCAAACATCGAAAAAAGAAATAAAAACGCGCCATCTGCCATATTTCGTGTTTTTTATCCTCCATTTTCCACTTTTTCTTTCGTTTTTCAATGTTTAATGATATAGGTAAACGGGACTAACGCCTCTGGTGGCAGAATTTGAAATTTTTTAGTGATTCCTAAAGATCCATGAAGATTCACTAATTAGCAATATATATATATATATATAATATTAATAGAACAGCCCCTAATTGTTGGCAATCACTGCTAGCATTGGTGCAACCAGTGATTGCCAACCATCAAGGGGCTTCAAAAGGCTTATTGTTTTAATAAGCCTTTTTGAGCACTTGCTCAAAATAAAAGCATGTACTCATAGCATAATGACAATTTCATGTGTGAGCCTTTGCTCCTAAAGCAGCACATGTTTGAGAGCAAATGCTCTTCGTTCCAAAACAGCTAACACAATATTTACACGATTACTTAACATTTCCCAAAATAGCCTTTTGCTCCCATTTGTTATTTCTGTGCTTTTTGAGTGAAAAAGCCCATGAATTATAAATGAGAACACCTTTTAGCACGCGTCGTGCTAAAAAGCGCCTTCGAATGATTGATAAGCAAAATAACAAATGAATCATTGATGAATATCGACGTTCTATAAGCGGCCATCTTGAATGTGGCATTTCAAAAATAACAAAAGGGTGAAAATTTTTACTTTTTTTTTGTGCTGACTTCTTCAAAACCGAAAATAACTTTCTAAAACGAGACAAGGCACGAAAGAAATCATCTGAATCTCGATGGATTTTATTGAATCACTAGAAATCTAACTAAGCTGTAGTGAATCTAACAGAATCTTCAAGTCTATATGTATGTAAAATTAAGTCATTGGTCATGGATGATGGGCATGATGGCTCATTTCTAATTAGTGAATCTTAATGGATTTTACTGAATCACTAGAATTAACACCAAAATGCAGTGATTCTTAACTGAATCTCCAACACTACGTGTAAGCTAAACTAGATCATTGGTCATTGGTCATGGGTTATGGGTCACGAGTCATTGCTCATGGGTAGAGACTTATTTATAATTAGTGAATCTTCATGAATCTCAATATGGACGTCCACTATTGATTGTATTTTTCAGTTTTTGGATTTTCTGTTTAATTGAGTTTTAAAGGTCAGTGAAAAAGGAGAAATGGACACCGAGGGAATGAGGGGATAGCAGAAGAAACGAGGGGGAGGAGTAGGATGAGGGGGAGAGGGGTGTTAAGGGAGGATGAGGGGGATGAGGGGCACGAGGGGGATGAGGATAGAGCAGGGGAAATGAGGGGGGAGGATGAGGGAGACGAGGAAGGATGAGGAGAGAGCAGGGGAAATGAGGGGGAGGAGTAAGACGAGGGGAGAGGGGTGATGAGGGGGAGAGCAGGGGAAATGAGGGGAAGGAGGAAGGGTGAGGGGGGAGATGCTGGGAGAGGACGGGTGAGATGCGGGGAGAGGACGGGGGAGGAGGGGAGATGAGGGGATGAGGGGAGAGCAGGGGAAATGAGGGGGAGTAGTGGGATGAGGGGGAGAGGGGGGATGAGAGAGAGAGGAGGAGGGAGATGAGGGGGGTCTGGTCTAAAATGTATACGATGTGGACAGAGGTGGGGGGCCATTTTTTGTGGAATTTCGGGGAGGTCCTTTTTGAATGGCCCCATAGTAAATAAAATAAGTGACTTTATATGAAATATATATTTTCATTGTGGGTGAAGTCAGGACACTTGTCATCTGCTAATGTCGTGACAATTTTCTCGCCGTTTCTCGTCCGTCAATGCGCAGGTTAAGTCCTAAAAGTGTGTGTTTTTGGTGTTTGCGAATGCAAGTCGAATGACATTAATCTCCATCCATCTCGTAAACAGTAAGCCTAGTCTTGAGCCCTTTAGGATTACTGTCTTTTCCAACGTTCACAATGGGATGAAAAGATATATCGACTTTTTGCGCGCTTCTCAGGTGTCCTTATTCTCATCAAATTCTCTCTTCCTCGCTAATCAAAAATCCCCCTCAAATGCAATCGGAATCCAACCGCAAATTGCTTCCAGGAAAAAAACAGAATTAAAGGCTTTTTCAACGGCGACGACACGACAAAACTACGCTTTTTAAGCGCATTTTGCAGCCCAAAATGGCGGAAGAATCATTTTTTAATTCCTCTAACCATGTATGTAGTCAATAGACGCGCGCGACGCCTGCATGGTTAGGATCACGTGCCGGCTTTTGCACGCTGCACGAGGCAACCGTAGAACGCTGTATAGATAGCATCGTTACCGTGGCAACCGTGGAACGCGAGCATCCGTTGTGGAACACGCACGTGCTTCCAATTACATACATGGTTAGGATCACGCGCTCAGCACGCGCACGCGTTAATGCACGAGGCGGTGGCGTCTAACTCGGTAGTCGGTGGGGACATACGTGCAATTGTGTATATATGGGCCATATATGAACGTACATGTATAAGAGCTAT
Source organism: Julus scandinavius (assembly GCA_034696685.1). Classification (NCBI taxonomy): domain Eukaryota; kingdom Metazoa; phylum Arthropoda; class Diplopoda; order Julida; family Julidae; genus Julus; species Julus scandinavius. The sequence goes on along the minus strand of JAQGAE010002537.1, from coordinate 5,697 downwards.
GTGTGGACATGTACTTATAAGGGCCATGTGTTGACATGTAGTTGGACCATATGAGGACATGTACTTATAAGGGCCATGTGTTGACATGTAGTTAGGCCATATGAAGACATGTACGTATAAGGGCCATGTGTTGACATGTACTATAAGGTCCATATGAGGACGTGTACTTGTAAGGGACATGTGTTGACATGTACTTATAAGGGACATGTGTTGACATGTACTTATAAGGGACATGTGTGGACATGTACTATAAGGGACATGTGTTGACATGTAGATGGGCCATATGTGGACATGTGTGCATATGGACCATGTATGGACGTACATGTACAAGGGCCATGTGTGCACATGAACGTATAAGGGCTATATAAGGACATGCGTGTGAATGGACCATGAGTGACCATTCGAAATCTCAATAGAGCCCATATATGGCAGGAGTTAATCCTAACCGGTTGGGATAAACTGCATGCTGAATTGATACAAATATTTTGCTAAATAAGTTTCTGAATGCCCATAAATTTGGTATAATTATCCAAATAATGGCATAATAAATGCCATTTTTTAATTTTTTTATAAATGAAATAGAGTTTTATTATGAAATATGATATCGTGAGATGAAATTACCAAAACCGTTTTCGTGCAAAATGGAAATGAAAATCAGGTTTTACGTAACAGATATTTGGATAAAAAATAATGGAAAAACCGTTTATTTGAAACATTAAAGTTAATCAGTAAACACGAGATGGAATTTTCGTGCAAATAACAACTTTTTGTTTTTTCGTCTCTTGGGAATTTGTTTCATTTTCATGTTTTGCGTGTTTTGGGTTTTAGTTTTTATCAGAAGCAATTTTTTGGAGGCCAAATTAAGTTTGTAGATTGCCGGAAGTCACAAAGTTGCAAAGTTAAGAAATTATTTTCAGGAAAACAGGAAAACTATTTGATGGAGAAATTTAGTTAAGTTTCTCAAGGGTTATTAAGATGTTAAATTTGGGGAAATGTTTCTGATGGAAATTTATGGAAAATGTTTGCTACAAAAAATTATAGAAAATAGGACAAAATGTTTGTTAAAATTTTTTTTTCTAAATTTTGAAAAATGTTTGTGATGGAAATTTAGAGAATTTGTCATAAAAATTAATAGTAAATGTTTGCTAAAAAAATTTATGAATAATGTTTGCTATAAAAATTTATGGGAAATGATTGTTAATAGAATTATGTTCAATTTTGGAAATGTTTGTGATGAAATTTAGAGAATTTTGTGCGCAAATTTCTAGAAAATGTTTACTAAAAAATTTATGGAAAATTTTTGCTATAAAAATGTATAAAAAATTTAGCAAAATGTTTGATAAGGGAATTGTGTTCAATTTTGGAAAAGGTTTGTGAAGGAAATTCGGAGAATTTGGTAAAAAAACATTTATAGTAAAACTCTTCTATAAAAATGTATATATGATGTTCACTACACAAATTTACGTAAAAAGTTTGTTAGAAGAATTATGTTGAATTTGTAAAAATATTTTTTAAAAGAATTTATTGGAAATTGGGGATTTGACAGAATTTTAGTAAAAACATTTATTAAAATTTCTCGAATTAGTTAACAGAAACTGTTAAATTGGTTTTGATATTTTGAACAATTTTGCAAAAATATTTATTAGTAAAATTAGGATAATTTCTCAACATTGTGTAATTTTGGCAAAACACGTGTCAAAATTTCAGGAAAATTGTGATATTTTATATTTATCACCATTGTAAATTATATTACAGGGTGACATCACAGCCGCCATCTTGGAAAAAAATGTATACAAAAATCGTTAAATCGACCTCCAGAATGCGTTTCGTGCTCCTAATTATATTCCGACTTCTATTATACATGTATATTATATAAATATGGATTCGAAGCAAATTGCAACAAAATTCCACTAGGTGGCGCCTCGTCTTAAAGGCCTATTTTTTATATAAATGTTACATTTTTTTCAATGTCATTAATGTTGTTTGGTTAGTAAAAATGGAGGACACAAAAAACACTAATGGTTAATTAATATCGATGTCCAATTAGGTCATTTAGGACAAAAATACACTTGTGGTCACAGCCTTGACATTATTGTGACAAATAAAGGCTTAAAGTAGGCTTAATTGTCAAAAAACTCACCATTTTTTGTAAATAAATATATATATCGATTAATGTCATATGACGTCATAAGACTTATAATAACTGGCATAAAGTCCCAAAGAATCGACAACTGTAAATGCGACGTCTGGTGGATTCAATTTCTTGCCTTAGATTTGACCTAATGTCCTGCTTTAGTGTTTAGGTCATAAATTTCATCAAAGGTCGAATGAACTCACTTTGCCGTCAGCATAAATTTCATTTCGACCTAAAACGTTTTGCGGAAATGGTCGCTTTTATTTCCGGAAGAAACGAAAAAATCCTTTACAAAATAAATTTATTGGCCAATAAGATTTCAGCTGTTTTAGATTGAGCAGTGAACATGAGACATTTAGGTCAACGTTTTGATTGATTTTGAACATTTCAGGGGAAAAATGTGCTTTTGATGATGACAATTGAATGAAACAGATAAAAGTAAATGCTCGAAATATATTTTGGTCATTGTATACAATTGTATACATTCAAGTTTTATATATAAAAGAACATGTGTTTTGCACGTATTATATAAAGTTGATGTAGTATATATAATAACTGTTGCATACACAAAATATATTTTGTATATTGCATCAAATATGACTAAATATGACATTTATGACCATATTTATGATTTTATGTCAATGTTGATATGGACATATCTGGCCAAATTGGAAATAAAAAATTTCCAGATCAGCCCCTGAATGCAGGCAATCACTGCTAGCATCTGTGCAGTCAGTGATTGCCAACCATCAAGGGGCAAAACTAAAAATATGTGCATATTTACCATATATAGACATATTTGCCATATTTGTAGCATTTCTGATATGACCATATATGGAAATGTTTACATATATGGGCATATCTGGATATTCCTGGCAATATATTCGAAAATAGAACATTTCTCAGATCTGCCCCTGAATATAGGCAATCATTGCAAGCATGTGTGCAATCAGTGATTGCCAACCATCAGGGGCAAAGCTTAAAATGCCAGATATGGGCATATTTGTCATATCTGTAGCATTTCTGATATGGTCATGTATTGAGATGTCCACACAAACGGCCATATATGGCTACACTTGGCTATATATTTAAATATACACTGGGTCATAAAAAAGTACAATCCAATAAAGAAAATTACAACTATGTGAAAAATGCTTCTAAACTAAATTTGGCACTTAATTAGAACAATAGTGTAGACAAAAATGAATTATAAAATTTGCTGAAAATGTTCTCCAGCGGCTTTTCCACAAGACCGGAATCCAATGCGGCATTCTTTGATCGACGAATCGATTATACGCCGGTCGACTTCGATCCAAGTTTCCTAAATTCGTAGTTTTAAGTCTTCGATATTTTTAATCTTGAATTTGTAAACCTTTTTATTGGAGTGTTCAGTGGTTGGGTTTGATGAACCGTGGCATTTCCCGTTCCAGCGGTTCAACTATTTCTCGAACACGGCAAGCACGCGCACCGTCTTGTTGAAAAATGAAAAAAATCCTACGTTTGTCACATGTCCTGAACACGTTTTTTGTTCTTCCACTATTGTTTTTTGTAAGTGTCAAATTTCATTTAAATTAAAGCATTTTCCATCAAGTTGTGATTTTTTGAATGGGTTCTACTTTTATATGACTCATCAGTCACCTGAAAGTAGGCAATCACTGCTAGCATGTGTGCATTTATTGATTGCCAACCACCATGTATAGTACATGTGCAGAACATGTATAATTTAACATCCGTATTAAATTTATACATAAATTGTTTATTTATATTTGGCCAAAATATTCTTATCACGTTTGGGTGATTAAAGCATATCTCCGAAGCGGAAATTAGCTGGGGGTATTCGAAGCCAACTTCCGGTGTTGTGCGCATGCGTCGCAATTAATTTTCCGAGAGAAAAGGCGCGACTTCCGGTTCTTCGTCGTTCTATTCGTCCATTTCCGGTGTTCGTCGCCTTCGTTCATTCCGTTTTATAAACGATCGATTTAAGATCATTTATTTCCATTTCATCGACAACCGGAAGTAGAATTAATAGAACGAAGTTTCCAACATCAACGTGTCCTCAAATTTGTCCTCATTTTCAAATTGGATTCGTGGACATGTTGAAATTTGTTAGAAACGTTAACATGTTTAAACTCATGTTTTAAAAGTGTTTGTACATGTTCAAAGTTTCTTAAAAACATGTATTTGTTTTCCAGAAACATGTTTAAATGGCATTCAATTTGCTTTCATGAACGTGTTGATACATGTTCAAATATTCATCATGAACATGTTCAAGTCCGTTTCATGATCATGTCCAAACATTCCAAAACATGTTTAAATGTGTTTCAAAGAAATACACTTAGCCCAGTGTGTCTCGTGGAGTCTTTGTGTTTTTTTCCATGTAATTGTGAGACCGGAAGTCATTGATCACAACATTGTGTTGGAAACGTTTCATTACATGTCGAAATGAATGTCTGATAAATTCCACCTTCTTTTTTGACATTCAACACGTTCGTTTATGTGTTCCAACTAATAATTATTCTCCAATTTCCCCCTATTGTACCCGAACACAAAGAGGTTTTTCTCACAATTGGAAACCTCTTTTCTTGGGCAGTGACGTCATTCCATAGCTAACAAAGACGTTTCATATCCGTTTCCATTCGAAAGCAAATTTAACACCAAATATTGATTTAAAACTCAAATTACACAAAAACAAAATTGATGTGAAAAACAACGAACTTCTAGAAAATCCAAGTCAACTTACTTCAAATTTCAATTCACATATTGAAGACTCGTTTTTTTTACTAATGTCAATTGACATCTTTTAGGTGTCTTTCACTAAATTTTAATAGACAACATTGAGTTGACTTTGACAAATTGTCAATTGACATTTTTATGGTGTCCTTGACAAAATGTCAATTGACATCTTTTAGTTATCTTTGACTAAATTTCCAATTATCATTAAGTCATCTTTGACAAAATGTCAATTGTCATCTTTTAGCGGTCTTTATTTTATTAAATTTCAATTTACAAATCCTAGCTGTCTTTGACTAAATTCCAATTATCATGGAGTCATCTTTGACAAAATGTCATTTGACATCTTTTAGGTATAAATTTCAATTGACAAATCATAGCTGTCGTTGAATAAATTCCAATTATCATTGAGCCATCTTTGAAAAAATGTCAATTGACATCTTTTATGTGTCTCCCACTAAATTTTAATAGACAATTTTGAGTTGTCTTTGACTAAATTTCACTTGACTTCTGTTAGTTGTCTTTGGCAACATTTTAATTGACAAATCTTAGATGTCATTGAATAAATTGCAATTATCATTAAATCGTCTTTGACAAAATTTCAATTGACAAATCGTAAGTGGCCGTGAATTAATTTCAATTGACATTTTTTAGTTGGTTTTGACTTAATTTTAATTAATATCACTAAGTCGTCTGTGACAAAATTTCCATCGAGAAATAATAATTGCTAGTGACTTCATTTTAGTTGTCTGTGAGAAAATATTAATTGACAAATTTGTGACTATTTGCCATTGACAAAATTTCAAATGAATCATTATTTCCACTTTTATAGG
>JAQGAE010002536.1:0-17404 GCA_034696685.1 Julus scandinavius | reverse complement strand
GGATGCATTCAGAAAGGTTATTCATTTACACATGATGCATTTAGAGAGGTTATTCATTTACACATGATGCATTTAGAAAGGTTATTCATTTACACAGGATGCATTCAGAGAGGTTATTCATTTACACAGGATGCATTTAGAAAGGTTATTCATTTACACAGGACAAATTTAGAGAGGTTATTCATTTACACGGTATGCGTTTAGAAAGGTTAATCAATTACACGGGATGCATTTAGAAAGGTTTCATTTACACAGGATGCAATTAGAAAGGTTATTTATTTACACAGGATGCATTGAGAAAGGTTATTTATTTACACAGGATGCATTCAGAAAGGTTATTCATTTACACAGGATGCATTCAGAAAGGTTATTCATTTACACATGATGCATTTAGAGAGGTTATTCATTTACACAGGATGCATTCAGAAAGGTTATTCATTTACACATGATGCATTCAGAAAGGTTATTCATTTACACAGGATGCTTTAAACAGGTTCTACTGCATGCAGTACCTGCATACATCTTTATACACGTGTTTTAGAAATGTAGAAAATGAGAGCATGACAAAAAAAAAACATGTAGATATTTGACACGAGAGTTAAATCCCATCAACATAATCCATCAATAGATGTCACCATGAAATTGAATTTATTTGACAATCGGAATTTTTTTTCTAGATGAAAAACATGGACTCATGGCTCACCGTGTACGCACGTAGATGTCATTTAGAGAAAGGGATAAGAATATCCCCCCCCCCCTTTTTCACCCCATTTATCCTCGCATAACTCTCTCATTTCAAACGGTACAGGATACCCAGAGCGACAATCATAATTGCCACAGTCGAGTAATTTAAAAAGGTGACAGATTTTTATGATACGTGAGCAAAATTCATAAAAGCCAAAACCTTTACTATAAGCCAAAGAATAAAAAAAAGTAAAAAAAAAGCGTGTAGATGTGACATTTTTTGTTATTAAATGACATCGGATTTCGACGAAGTAATACACTTTTTATGATGGATCCTCCAACGCAAGTGGCCCTAAAAACGGGTTGGGATCGTCTCCAGAGGGCGCTGCCCGGGACATTGTTGGCTAGGTTAACTGCAAAAGCTGCCAAATGCCTGCTTATTAAAAATGGATGTCATAAAACCAAGAAGCCTCCATTACGAATTGCCCCTAGAAATCTTCAAATCTCAAATTCCCAAATCGGCACTCTGAAAATTTTGAAACAAAAAAATTGCTCTCGAGTGGAAATCAAATTAGTCTTATTTCGGTTCATCCCTTCAATTTTTAAGAATCACATACCCATCATGCAGTGGTGTTGGGCAGTAATCGAGTACGTTGACTGAATTCGAATAACGAGTAAAAGAGTACCGAGTACAAAGGGTGTAATTGAATACAAAATGTACAAAAGTATAATTGAATACAAAATGTACAAAAGTATGATTGAATACAAAATGTACAAAAGTATGATTGAATACAAAATGTACAAAAGTATAATTGAATACAAAATGTACAAAAGTATAATTGGAATACAAAATGTACAAAAGTATAATTGAATACAAAATGTACAAAATTATAATTGAATACAAAATGTACAAAAGTATAATTGAATACAAAATGTGCAAAAGTATAATTGAATACAAAATGTACAAATTTATAATTGAATACAAAATGTACGAAAGTATAATTGGAATACAAAATGTACAAAAGTATAATTGAATACAAAATGTACGAAAGTATAATTGAATACAAATGTACAAAAGTATAATTGAATACAAAATGTACAAAATTATAATTGAATACAAAATGTACAAAAGTATAATTGAATACAAAATGTACAAAAGTATACTTGAATACAAAATGTACAAAAGTATAATTGAATGAAAATGTACTCAAAACGTACGAGTACAATGCACTCGATTACCAAAATGTACTCACGATGAGCGACTACAAATGTCAATTGAGTATTAACGTAATTTGAAATTATGAGTACCTATGTAATCGAGTATGAATAGAAATACTTTTGAGTAAGTAATTGAGTCGCATTTAATAGATTTGAGTAACGAGAATGAGTAACTTGAAATGAGGGCCATCCTCATGAACGCATCATTCTTTTTACATTTCTACAGTGACTTGCAGTGAAGCGTTCGTGTCCAGTACTCATATTCCTACTCATGAGTACAATTTGTCCATGTCAGTCGTCAAGTATCCCTACCACAATGTCTGATTTTTCTCATTAATCTAAATTTCTTAACACTGTTAAGAAATTCGAGTGATATTTAATCCAGTATGTTGCCAGATTTTCCCAATTTTCAAGACTGCTGCGCACTATGAACATATTTAAACCAAAATTCTGAAAGCAATTATCGATGAATATGAACCTGTGTTTAACATCCCGAAAACGCGTTTTTATTAGGTTTTAAGTGCTGAAAATGAAGTTGACATCGGATAATTAAGCTCTTCGCGGCTTTTGACAATTGAATGAGAAATCAACGAGAAATGCAAATTAAGTATCGATTTCCGCCGGATTTCGATGATAATGCATTTAGTATGAACACTGGTGACTATAGCACATAATACAGTAGAACCTGTCTAAATGCATACAGACAGGTTCATTTATATACACGGCTCCTGGAAAATCTTATGTTTTAAAGAGGTTATTCATTTGCACAGTATGCATTTAGACAGGTCCTACTGTACTAACGTTTATAGCTAATATTGCTCAAAGAATGTAGTAGACATTGGAAGTAGTATATATACAGTTTGTTTTCCTTTTCGTTTAGATCGATATAAGGGAAATGAGAAGAAACAAAACTCCGTTTTGCATATTAACAAGTGATTTTCCCATTTCACTGACCTTTAAAGCTTAATTAAATAGAAAATCCAAAAAATGGAAAATTCCATCATTAGTAGACGTCCATAATGGTTTTCCCGCCTCTCTAAACATATAAGTCAATGTTTCAAAACCGAACTAACCAAGAATTTGATGTGGAATCTTCATTCACCACTTCACACTATAGCCTGCAAAGATGGTATATAAGTGAATACAGAACTTCTCTGCTAAAACCGTTTTAAGAATAGGACCCATCTCGTAAATTTTAAAAATTAGTATATACCTATCTCATATATAGTAGTATGCTGGCCATCTTATTTCCAAACATTCCTGATCCTTTCCATAATTCATGGTATAAGGTTTTTCTTTTTTTTTTTTTGCGTGCATCGTTTCACCGTTCTAATCCGTCTATCCTGGACCTCTTAAGAGGGTTTTACTCTCAGATATGCAGTCTCGATAATTAAAAAAAAAGAAGTCGTCGTCCTTATTATTTCTGGCTTAGATGTCTCTCGCGTTTCTAATCCCATCAATCGCTGTGTCGCTGAGAACGTCCTAAAAAACCTGATTACATTAACTGTCACTCTAAGTACACCTAAGCGCTTTAATTTGAATTATGGATCTTCCAGAGTCGCCAAGGCAACCGAAATCCGTGAGAGAGAAAACTACATACATATATGCAATTCCCTTCTTACTTTTATACTGTATTTAATACATTCGCGATTTACATACAATACATATACATATATATATATGCGCAAACGCCATTCGTAACGAACCTTAACGCCTTTTAATCACAATTAAGATTCTTAAAACAGAATTTTAAAAACAGGATATCTGGAACATTGGAACGTAACGCGCACGTGAACAACGATAGCACGTGCGTGGAGGAAGATAGAGCGCGCGTGGGGAAAGATAGAACACTCTGGGAAAAATATGGAACGCGCGTGGGGAAAGATAGAACGCGCGCGGGGAAAGATAGAACGCGCGCGTAGAAAGATAGAACGCGCGTGGAGAAAGATTACAAGCGCGTAGAGGAAGATAGAACGCGCGTGGAGAAAGATAGAATGCGAGTGTAGAAAGATGGAACGCGCGTGGAGAAAGATGGAATGCGCGTGGAGGAAGAAAGAACGCGCGTGGGGAAAAACGGAACGCGCGTGTAGAAAGATAGAACGCGCGTGGAGAAAGATAGAACCTGTGTGGAGAAAGATGGAATGCGCGTGGGGATAGATAGAACGCGCGTGCAGCTTACACATTGCAGAATGTATACGAATAGAGCTAACCGAATCGATCAGACATTTTTGTTTTGTAATCTGAATAATCTTGTAAAATATACTTAGGAGGCACGCTATCTACAGCTAAGGATGCATTCTTATACGTTTCTACATATACATATAGAGTTGTGGAGCTTGATTCGGTGAAACCAGTGCATCATTGTGGAGGAGACCAGGTTTGTCCAATCGATTGGCAGTAAAAGAGATTCGCTAAAACGCCGCACTTATTTTATTATTCTACCTGAATTAGTTCCGGAGATATCCTAGTTTGAAATGTCACAAGATATTTTTCGGTTGCGGTTAATGTAATAGTGCATACATCGGCCAACAAATTCCGTACTATAGTGTCTTCAAAACCTTTCATATTTAAATAATTTAAAATCCGCTGATGGGCCAAGCATGGTACATATTTAGTCATGTGTATAAGAAAATTTTGTAAATGATGGGTTGCCTTAATCAAGTGATGATGATGATGATGATAATAATGATCCATATATATATTATATTGGTATGACCAAAGATCAGTGAATATGACCATACATGGCTTAAGCCTGGATAAGTGTCCATATACTATGTCTACTGTCCAATTCAAACAAATTCCCAAACATGTCCTAAATTAGTTTTGTATTTCCTTCCGGGTAATGTAAATAAAGCGATAAAGTTAGTTTATGTTTAATTATCAAAACAGGAGTACCTTTAAAAGTTTGTACTATTGCAATTCAAGTATTTGCTTGGCGAGTATCCTTCCAAGAGGCCACGAGCCCCTCTATCGATAATAATAAATTTAAAAAATCCCATCCTAGTTAATGTTTCTATTACTCTATGGGAATTTGAAGCAAATAAGACCACACAAAAAAAACACAAACAAAACAAACGTAAATTCGCAATGTAAATATTTTTGCATCGTTCGACATATCCCCTCCCCACCATTGGTCCCAGCAGATGGAGAATTTTCAATTAGGACCGAGGTATATATTTAAGACATGGTGTGTACACAACAGAATAGTCCTATTGTTATTATTTGACATCTCAAGGAAAATATCTTAAGGGGGATGAAAAACTCGGGCTCTTGTGTTTTGCAGAATGAATATTTGCATTTGACATCAAATATTGAGGACCTTTACTCTATAGGGCTTCATCAGACATGCACACGAGAGAGACAAAGAACGACGCCCACCCTAACAAACATGGCTAACAATGAATGTGGGGCACATTTTCGAGTTTGATAGAGATACATTCTATCAACGTTGATGCAATGTTGATGAACCTCCAAGTCAGAAATCCCAACTCCCTTAAATTGTTTATATAGATACAGTTGATTCTATCGAAAGCTGATCCCTTAACCGTGGGGCTTCTTATGTCTTTGGGCACGAAATTTAACACAAAAAAAAGATTTTTGTTGACGTAACTCCTCCCTTGTTGAAACCATATGTAAATTTAATGAATTTGCACCAACTTTTCCTTTAGAGATTTAAAGGGATTCCCAGATGATCATAAAATAAACTTTTATTAAAACATGTTATAAGCTTCAATTTTTAACAAATGCTTAAAAGGTGCTTTAAGGTGTGCAGAAAATCTTAAGAACAAGTTCAAGAACATGTTTAGGGGGCCATTCAAAACCTTTTTCCTCTACTCCCTGTCCACGTGGTGTCTATTTAATAAAATTTCATGAAATTGTTGGAGAAGTAATATAACCAAAAACCATTCCAGATAGATAAAGGAGAAAATGTCGACCCTTTATAAAATATCGATGCGGTATATCAGAAATTGAGGAAAATTTGGCAGAAATTTTAAGAAATATGAAACCAAACTCCTCCCTTTAAGAAGACTAGTGCTGTTATACAATTTTCTGCTCTCTGAACACTAAATTAGAAAAAAAAATATTACATTAAGATTATTTATAATTTTTTTCATCCTAAACTTCTGAGGAACAACTGAGGACCCTTGGCGGCACACCAGTGTTGAATAACACTCCGGGTGGAAAAGTTATGGGCATATATGGGCCATATAATTGCCATATTTAGCCCTTGATGGGCCATATAGCCATGTATGGTCCATATTTAACTCTTAATGGGCCATGTATGGGGCATACTTGGCATTCGAAGGGCCATACACAGCCATGCATGGACCACGTTTGACCCTTGATGGGCCATATAGTATATCCATGTATAAGCCATATCTGACATTGCAAAGGCCATACTTAGAACGATTATGGCCTTATATGGATATATATGGACGGTAATGGACATATATGGATATATATATATATATATATATATATATATTTGGACACGCCTGGATATATATGGGAGAGTATGGTCATACCTGGCCATATATGTCCAGGCGTGTCCAATTTCTGGTCTTGCCATATTTGGAATTAGCCATATATGTCCATACCAGGCCCATATTGATTTTTTCCACCTGGGAGACTCCTAGGGTGGAAAAGTTATATATAGACATGTATGGGCCAGATCTAACCCTTGATGGGCCATGTATGGGCACTACTTGACCCTTGATGGGCCATGTATGGGCACTACTTGACCCTTGATGGGCCATGTATGGGCACTACTTGACCCTTGATGGGCCATGCATGGGCACTACTTGACCCTTGATGGACCATATATATTGCCATGTATGAGTCATATCTGGAATTGTAAGCGCCATACCTCGAACGGTATGGATATATATGGGAGAGTATGGTCATACCTGGACATATATATTCAGACATGTCCAATTTCTGGCCTAGTTATATTTGGAATTAGCCAAACATGTCTATACATGGCATATAATTGGGTTTTTTCCACCCGAGACTGCAAAATTTAGAAACTACACTCACGTGAAATTTAAAACCCACATTTTCGAAATTTGGTTACCGATTAATTCCATTGGACGAGAAAAGGTCCTATACATAAAGTGACGTTACTTTATTGGCTCAATCCCGGATTTGAAATCACTTCCAATTGCGCTCCCATTAAATGAACTCTCGCGAATAACGCTATATTTATTGGATCACTTTTTTGAAATATCGGCATTTTTCGCGCAATAAATCATGGTCTTAATGACTGGGACCCCTTTCTATTCTCCTCCTCCCCCCTTTTTTTTTTTGCTTGTTCATGCGTATTGTCGATTATTGACAACCGTACACAAGTAAGGATGTTGCGGCGCTATTGTCGCTTCAATATATATATATATATATATATATATATGCCCTAACTGAACGCAACGTTTTACAACCAAGTGACATCCCCTATATATGCAGACAGAAAAAAAATACCTAAAAGCCCCTTTTTTTCCCCATTGATTTTTCGTATTGAGGCGTAGGGAATCATTATTTTAGGGCTGACAGTTCTCGGTTGTATACAAACTACCTCCGAACATTGGGCACCGAAAAGGACCGATGACAGATGCCAGAAGAACAGAAGGGATGTCCGACAAAGTCCAACAAATTCACTGTCATCCATTGTAGATTGATGAGGCGTAGACATATGTACACGATACAAGATGCTAGATAATAATAATAAGGGGCCATTCGTAAAGTACATCCTCAAGAGGGGGTAGGAGGGTACTGCTGGCATGTGGACAGTGGGGAAGAAGGAAGAAAGCCAATGATGTCCACTAATAATAGTATGTTGTGTACCCAGTCCAAAAATTACTCGAATTTCTAAAATATAGGGAAAGTCGGAAATTATAGCCTAAATTTGTGTTAAACACCAATTTTATGCTGGAATTTCCCATCGAGGTCAGCAAATGAAAATCTGGGAAAAAAATGTCGTGGAATTGGTAGTGAGACGGGTGCTTGGAAATTTCTATGATGGGCCTTTGTATGTTGCAACACATTGGCACCCTACTTTTCAAAATAATTAATGACGTCTATGAGGAAGGGGGGAGTCTGGGCTAAAATGAACACCATGTGAACAGGATGTAGAGGAGGAGGGGTCAATTTTTGAAGGAATTTTGGGGACGTCCTTTTTAAATGTTCCTTTTGTATAATCCACACATTTTCTGGACACCCTACTTTTCAAAAAAAAAAAAAAAAAAATAAAAATTAAGGACGTATATGAGGGGAATGTCTGGGTTAAAACTGACACCTTGAGGACAGGGTGTAGAGAAGGAGGGGTCATATTTTGAAGAAACTGCGTGGACTTTCTTTTTGAATGTCCCCTTTGTATGATCCAACAAATTTTCTGGACACCCTTCTTTTCAAAAAAATTAAGGACATCTATGAAGGGGATGGGGGTTTGGGCTAACAAGGAATATTGGAGACGTCCTTTTTGAATGGTCCCTATCCCAGATTAAAATCACAGTCAATACCAGGCGTGACATTTGACCCACTGCTTTAACCCTTTCACAATGATTCTGGTACACCACTTTTGGTCAGTTTCACAAAGGTCAACTACTTAAATTTTCATTCTTACAGACAATATTTTGGTTTCATGTGTATTATCGAATCGATGGTTTTGCCTTCTGTTGTTTGCTCATTGGAGGATGGAGGGGTCAAATGGGACAGTCCGTTGCCCCCCTCAGTCCACGAATGCTTTATTGAATTTATGCAAATTTTTCAGACTCAAGCAAATGTTTAATGTTGTTGCACGGTTGGTTGACGATTGCGCATATCGCACGCGTGGCAAATAACGAAACAACGCCTTTATTTCTGTTTTAAATTATCGCACAAATTCGTATTAAAAATGAATGAATTAAGCCAGAATTTCTGCGAAATTATTAGTACTTCGAGCAAGGAATTAAATCTTGACCACACGAATCGATCCTTTTGATAAAGGGCCTTTCAAAAAGGACTTCCCCGAAATTCCTTCAAAAATTGATTTCGCCCCTCTACCTCCCCCCTGTCCACACGTTATCCATTTTAGCCCCAGATCCCTTTTCCCCCTCCCCCCCATACACGTCCTTAATATTTTTGATAAGTAGGGTGTCCAGAAAATTTGTTGAAACATACAAATGGGCACATCCTATAAATGTACATCACTGAGCTGCACCACAGCTGCCATTTTGGCGTTTTCCTCAGTTCCTAAAAACTTTGCAAAAAGTTTAAATAATTGCCAATAAAGACGATAACAGTTGATATCATACAAACTGACCATTCTCTTCCTTCTCCTAATTTGACATTGTGTCCGAAGTGCTACAGGTCATGAGTTATTACGTGGATTTCAGTGAACAAATGGTCTCTGTTAAAATCTATCCACAAAGAGCCCACGTGACTTCCTGTTTAACCGCATTAACAGAAGGTTCACAACTACAAGATTTAAGAAAGAAAAAAAGTGAGATGGCGGTCAACTTTGAACCACGCTGTGTATGAATTTAAGTTGTCAAATACGGTTCATGCATGGCTCTATATGGCGTATAAAAGTCCAAATACGAGAAGCGGTCAAAAAGTCTTGCATATCCGTTTATTATTCAAAGACCAGATGTCGTACAAAAAAACGGAAATAGCCATTTTAAAGAACAGGAAATTTAGGTATAGGTCACTAAATGGCGCCACAATTCATGCAGAATTTCGAACAAACCCTGTAGTACGAAGGGCGGTCAAAAAGTCTCGCATATTCGTTTGTTATTCGAAAACCAGATGTCGTACAAAGAAACTGAAATAGCCATTTTAAAGAGCAGGACATTTGGTTTTAGGTCACTAAATAGCGCCACAATTCATGCAGAATTTCGAACAAACTATCAAAAACAAAATGGCGCCTTACTCGAAAGCGTTCGCGCGAGAGGAACAACGAAGCGTTATTCGTTTTTCAGTGTTGAAAGGCATGAAACCGAGTGAAATTTATAGTGAAATGTTAGAATTTCATGGTGACAAATGTGTTTCACGAAGTAGGGTACAGAGGTGGTGTTTAAACTTTAGGAAAAGACGCGAAATTGTAACTGACAAAAAGAGAAGTCCCCATTTTGCCCATGTCACAACCCACATAATCAACATGTTTGGGTGGAGAAACATGGAAACATCCGCCATTCGGCCCCAAGACCTTTGACCCAGCGACTTCCATCTTTTTGGTCCACTAAATGAACACTCGAGTGGTCAAAAATTCCAAACGGGCGATGATGTGAAACTTGCGGTTGGGCAATATCCGCATAGCCAACATAACGCATTTTACCAGAGGGGTAGAAACAATCTCATCAAACGTTGGGATAACACAACAAACTCGGGTCCTACATTCAAAAATAGCAAATTTCCCGCTCATTAAAATGGCTACTTCCGTTTTTTTGTACGACATCTAGTTTTCGAGTAATAAACTAATATGCAACACATTTTGACCGCCCCTCGTATAGTTTTTCCACTGTAGTTTTGTGCAGCATGCCTTCCAGTATATTAATAAGCACTTGTAGGAGCAATTTAGTCTTCGGACATGTTCTTTCTCTACACTTCTTTGTAGTTTTCTACGAGCATAACTTAATTATTAATAAAGTAAGCGCATTGGCCTACGTGACTTCCGGTTCCATTATGAAGCCGAAAATATAACGTTATTATTATTGGTTTTTTGTTGTTGTTGTTGATGCTTTTACTGACATTGCTTATATATATATATGAGGTTGTTTGTTGTTGCCACACCATGAACGCTTTTCTTCTCGCAATTATAAGATTGCAGCGTGACCAGATAGGCCTGGATGTAAACGTTATCGTTAATGAGGCAATCTTTTATACCGGCATAAAAGAGATACGGAGAAATGAAAATGGACCTAGTGTGTATATATATAGTATATACAATTCACTTTTTTTTTTTTACTTTCTGAACCATTAAATGCCAATCTCTATATTACATCTAGGCTAAGTTCGTGGCATCATTGTTCACGCTGTAATTTTCGTTTTGCACTCGCGCCAATCGATTCCTACTCGAGCAGAAAATCATGGAAACACATGGTGCTTATTAAACATGTTTTTGATGAACTGCACTATATATATATATATTGTTCGTCATCATGGGAATGCACCGTGAGGTGAAACATTGTGTGGAGTTATTCCCCTTCCCCGCCCCTTCACAACCCTTTAATTACGCCTAATCATCCCATATTTAAATATGATTCTATAAAGTCAATTCCTCGAAATTGTATAACTAGCTTCCGGTGTATATACACTTGTGAGTCATAAAAAAGTAGAACCCAATAAAAATAATAATCACAGCGTGTTCCGGACATGCGACACATCTCGGATTGTTTCATCTGAGATCATCACAATATTCACCTGTTCTAGCAAAAGCGGCTTTAGTTTGTGTATACAAACTATATAGTTACACAGATACAACTGGTGTAAAAAAGAACAATTGAAAGCAGCTTAAAATATTCGAAATGGTCAAATACGACGACCGGCACAAAGTATCCACATTTTACGGTATTCAGAAAACTCGAGCTGGTGAGATACAAACGATATTGTTCAAAATAATATTAAACACACTTACTTTGCCTTTTAACTTCCCAACATCCATAAAAATCCTGGAAAATACGCGCAGAATTCACAAAAAAAAGGCACACCGAAAAACATTGTTCCTGAAACTAAGACATTCGTTCCATAAACCGTGGAACATCTTCACGAGAGTGGAACATCGACACGTGCCGCAAAACCGAAGCACGCGCCAAAGCTGCCGCGTGCGCAAATTCCTTCTGCACGTGTCGACGTTCCAGACTCTCGTGAAGATGTTCCACGGTTTATGGAACGAATGTCATAGTTTTAAGAACGATGTTTTTCGGTCTGTTTCCCCTCGTTAATTTGGATTACATTTTCAAAGATTTCCATGGACATTAAAAAGTCAGAAAGCGAAGTAAGTGTGTAAAGTTATTATGTAGCTACACTGTGAGTCATAAAAACGTAGAACCCAATAAAAAAATCACAACTTGGCGAATTAAGAAAACTTGGATTGAACTCGACCGGCGTAGAATCGATTCGCCAATCAAAGAATGGCGCGTCGGATTCCGGGATCGCGTAAAGGCAACCGGAGAACATTTTCACCACATTTTATAATTCATTTTTGTTCCTACACCACTGTTCTATGCAAGTGCCAAATTTCATTTAAATCGAAGTATTTTTCACCAAGTTGTGATTTTTTTTTATTGGGTTCTACTTTATTATGACTCACAGTGTATGCAGCACCTTAATATGGCTGAATTTCAATATCGTATATTGCAGCTTAATGTTTATGCTACTGAAGACTGTCCCCAATGGAAAAACGTCTTAGGGTCCATTCAAAAAAGACGTCCACGAAATTATTGTACTTTATCCTAGGATGGCGCAACCCAACTTAACCGTCGATTAAACGAATTTGATACTAGGGAATTTAGGGAACGCTGCAATTCCCATGGCGTGGTTCATAAGCAGCCATTTCCGGCGCCACATTTCTGCATCCGGGCTCCAGACGGTGTTGAATAATTACCGATCCTCAGCCAACTCAGTAAATTCGCCATATATGCACACGCCGTTAACTGCATAGCAGATTGCCGCATTAATGGAAAAGGGGAGAAAACAGAAATCTAGAGACACAATCTGCAAAAATACCTGAATTTGGCAATATAAAGGGGGACAATTCTCTTGAGAGTGAATTAGAGAAAAAAGAGAGATAGGTATTAGCAATATATAGAGCAGTTTTTATTCCGCGTCTGCGGCTTGGATACAAAAAAAAAGCACTTTCAAAGTATGTTTTACAAAACATCAAACTATACTCCTTAAAGTATTGTACTCAAATTGGCCAAAAGTAGACAAACTAATTCTTGGTCAAGTATTTTTTATCCGTATCATATGCAGCGCCATCTATGGCTAAAATGGATAGAAAAAACAGCGACACTATTCAGGCCAGTGGACTGCTAGTGGATGGCTGGGATTTAAGGGAGAGGGGAACCAGTTATGTGATAATGTGAGGTCATTAAATCTGCCAAAAGTCTGCTAATGGGGTGGTATGGATTAAAACAAAAAATCTTACAAACGACCCATGTGGATCTTGATGTGCATCAAGGGTGATATGCACACTAATCGGTAGAGGGCAGTAGGAAGAGGGAGTAGGATAGAATATTTAATGTGTTATGTCCGAAGGACCCGCATTGTCCTCCTTGACACGGAAATCGCCGGGCATGGGCGAATCATGAAAATAGATTTATTAACTTAATGATCATGTGTACACTGCCTGCCAACTTGCAGGGCTTAAAACCGGTAACATAAAATTCTCGAGCCCGAGCTCACGTGTGACTTCCAAAAGGCGATCTGCTTGGTCCAACCCCAAACCCGGACTGCCCTCTCTCCTGACCCGAGCTCACCAGCAAATTTTGTATCGGCCTTCCTGGCAAGCCCAGTCTCAAGGACATCATTTGCATACCTTGGAAACCAACCTCAGGGGATCCTTACAAACACTAAGTATGCGTGGCACAGTAACGCCTCCTTATGGGTGCACCTGTCTCAACTGGCTAGCTACTCAATCAGAATCAGAACCAGTAGATGACACATGCGACCTTTGTGGGAAGGGCGTCGAAGATTTACGACATGTGATGTGTGTCTGCCCTGTCTTAGAAGAGTGGGAAAATTACGGAAGCATTCTCATTGGAGGACTGACTGTGGTTTGATGAGAAAAAGGACAGATATAGATGGAATCATTGTGGCTGATAAAGGCTTGCTTATGCGATTGTGATCTCTGGAAAAAAACAATAGAAACCCTGCTATGGAGGAACAGGATGAAGGGGAAGGGTAGTTTAGAAGATCCGTTACACTACGGTAGCGCCTCCTTTCGGAGGGTCTGTCAAAAAGGATATGCTGCAATTTCAGTTCTGTTCCTCTTTAAATTTTCCCTCTGGACAACCAAAAACGCAACTAAAGTTAAAATTGAATAAATGTAATTAAAAGGACATTAAAAAGCCCGGCGTGATTCTTGGGGCCATGAAACGGTGAGACAGCGAGCGCCCCCTAGCCACAGGCGTGCTAAATTGCCGCATTTGCCGCATCTTAAAACTGCTAGAAAAGAGCGTAAAAATCTGCGCTCCGAGCGGGTTAAAGTTAATGAAAGCAGCCTCGCCTATTGATTGCCTAATTAAAATAATTAAGGTGAGCACTTCCTCCGACAATTAAATGAAGATTAAGTCTTCAGTTTCATAATTAAGAAAAGCACACTCGAGTGGAGATAACCCCGCATAAAACGCGATTAAGACCAGCTTGAATTAAGGTTGTGCGAGTCAGCCTTAACCTCAGAATATAGATAGGAAGAAGAAAGGGTTAATCGTCTCCATTACATACCACATCGAAATTACGAAATTCTATTCGATTATAATCATAAACAAAAATAATAAAAGTAAATCATATGGAATCAATCCTCCTATACCATTTCATGGATATCCACATTTCTAACAGGAAGAAGGCAAAAGGTTGTAATTAATGGAGCTGAATCAAGCTGGGCAATCGTAACTCTGGCATACTCCAGAATCGTGGCCTTGGGCCCTTACTTCCCCTCTTATTAATAAACGACTTTCCAAAGTTGCTCTCTATTTATTTAAAACTTTTTGTGGACGATTCCAATGTATATGATGAGGTGGAAGAAGGCAGGGGTTTCTCGCCTAAACTGAGGGGCAATCTAGCCATACTGGCTTCATGGTGTGATGAATGGCAGTTGAAGTTAAATAAGGGGAAATGCATTGTGGAAACGTTTCTTTCATAAACGGAAAACTTTCCAACCCGAGTACTTTCTAGATGGTGTTCAACTCGCTGCCGTTGATACTGTCAAGTAAATGGGGGTTTATATTACCAAAAACCTCTCTTGGAATCACCATTTCACAAAAATTTTTTGGTGCAGCAAACCAACGTCTTAGATTCATTCAACGTGTATTTCGAGAATTTGCAGGAAAATGTAGCGGAAACTGGCTACTCAACTGTAGTTCGCACTATATTGGAATATTGCGCTCCTATTTGGTACCCTCACAGGATGGTTCATTTTCAGGATATAGAGATGGCCTAGCATAGGGCAGCCAGATTGTTAACGGCAATTACCAACATACCGCAAGTGTGACAGAAATGCTCCACTCTCTAAATTGGGACATGTCGAGGTCCAAATGTAACAAGAGTTAGTCTATGGAGTTATTCAAAAGTTTTAATCTTTCATGTAATCGGACACTCTTATTACAATGTGGTGTTTTCGAGACTAATATTACATTTTTGGACGAATACAGGAGCATATTTTTTACGAAAAAAAATGTGTAGCATGTAGAGGGTTTACAATAATTGGTTTCTAGGACAGTCCTGTCCACACAAACATAGCTGGGAAAGATTTCGCTTTATCCTAAATATTCTCTTCATACGTAACAAAAATAAACTAAAAAAGCAAATTTTGCAAATGTATTCATTTATACGAGAGAAATATCCTTATAAAGTTTTCCTATTAAATGGAAAGATGAATCTACATATAAATTGCTGGAAGCATATTTGCAGCGGTAAAAACGTAACGTTTTTTCCTTGATTTAATAAATGTACATGAACGTAATTAAAATGCGCAAATACAAACATTTTATACAAAAAAAAAAACTAGGAATGATTTATTCCTCTTATGCAGGTTGCAAAATATAATTTTAGATGTTCCATGGCCTCCTCTGAGACGAACAAATATTCAAATGGTTCAAAATGAAACACTTAATGAACCAATATCAAATTTTATAATCTATACATCTTCCCAAATTGAAATATGGTATAAAATCCATAATAGAAACATGTATGTGGAAAAATGACATGTACAGACATATTAAAGGACATATGGCATTCATGGGACATGCTATAGCATACATGGGACATGATAGGACATACATGGGGCAAGGTACACCACTGGAATGTAAAACCATCCTGATAAAAAATTAGTTCAATGGATTAGTAGACTACACTTGAAATTTGGTTGGAAATTCATCGCACATTAAATTCTAGCCCATCCAAGCAAATAAACGTTATGCTTATATTAAGTAAAAGCTTAATTTTTTAGGGAGGCTTGGGAAGAGGGACGTACAATACCCTTCTACTCTCCCCCCTTCCTTTCCAGACACTGTGAAATTTCAACATGTCTGATGTGTTGGAGCAATAGAACCATGACAGTTCAACTCCATCTTAATGTCGTTGGGGATGGAGAGGATGAAAAAGCACGATTCAATTCTGGATCTGATCCAAAGTGTGCTTCGAGCCTGGGGCCTTGAATTGGCCAATGGGGAGCCAAGCTTTGAAATTCCGCCAGTACAGCACGTAAACGCGCGCTAATACACAGTCTCGAGTTGCCTGGCTAATAACGATAATAATAAGGAGCATCAACGAGACAGTTATTTGTCGCGAAAGATGAAAATACGACGACGATCGGACGAGTTTATCGGAAAACTTGGGGCACCCTCAAAACGGTGCTTCTTTCGCTCTTCAGCCGCCATTACATTCGTAATCCCCTCCCTACGATGCTCGTAAACCAAATAGCCACAATGATAAAGAAAATGCCCTTTTCTAAGGGATTCAACATCAACACATATATTCATAAACATTCGCGATCAAACGACCTATTACTTCGAGCGAAATCTTCCCAATGCTTTCTTTCAACTTTCAAACTTTGAAATCGTCAACATACTGCACAACGCAAAAAAGTATTTTTCGAATACAGATAAGCATTATCAAACTTTTTCATTCTATCATCAAAGTACTAACAGAGCCACCAACCCACCTGCCTTTCCTCTAATGGTCCCCTCTGCTCCCACAACAGGATAGGCATGCACAAGGATTGTGTTTCACTTTTGTTTACACAAGACCCAGTGCTGGTTCTGCAAACAGGTTTTCAGTAATAATATCACTCAAAAATAGAACCGGTTTCAATTATTTAGTTGAGGGGGATTACAAATTGCACAAGGTCGCATTGAAACCAATGAGTTTAAATTTAGTGAGAAGATAGTTGCATGGAAATGTCACCAGTGCACGCTTAGACATTAGCCTTGTTTACACGATGACACTAATGTCAAGACACTGGCGTTGTGAAATGTCAGGACATTTGCTACCCCGGCATTCACCCATTCCCATGATGCCACTGAAATGTCGCGTTTTGGGTATCGTAAAAACAACATGGCGTATCTTTTCGTCTGCTCCACAACTGTTTTTTGTTAATTTTTAATTTTTCTAAATATTTTGTTGTACTTACGGATTTCTAGAATTTTCTATCGCAAATATCTTATGCCGTATAATCCACAGACGAGCAAAAATAAAGCTTCGGCATTTTCCCCATTTTTTCCGTTTTTGTAATTCGCTTGATGTTTGTCCCACAAACATGGGATGTCGATGATATTCTTCCCGGAACTTAAGAATATCAAATGCGAGTCGA
>JAQGAE010002535.1:0-17406 GCA_034696685.1 Julus scandinavius | reverse complement strand
AGAAGCCTAGAAGAAGTAGTGAAAGTTACACGACGCTGTTTAATAAATTTCATCTATCTTCCCATTGGTCGGAAAAAATAGACAGTCTGCTTTTTTCATCTCTCTTCCCATTGGTCGGAATAGAAACTGTGACGTCAAAATAACATAGCATAACATAACATAAGAAAAACGTTCAAATGTGTAGGGGCCTTCAGGGTGTCCAATAATACATTATTATTAATTTCCCGTTTATTTTACAAATCTAAGGCATACCTTGGCCAATTCGTTTTCTAAGACATCACTTCTCAAATGGGATGCATCCAACTGTGTGAAGAAGCGAGCTCCAATCATGGGCATTATGTCATTGACGCTTCTCACTCTATTTTGATTCGTGAGAAGATACCTGAAAGACATAAACGGTTGAGGTAAACATCTAGTCCACCAGGGCCATGATCGAGCGGTACGAATTGTGGCACCGGACACTCACAAAATCAAGTTTCTAAGATCGGATGAATAATTGCGTGCCACCAGCTCCATGGACGCCTGCAAATGATCCCGCTGAATTCCTTCCAACGAGTTGCAAGCTAGTGCAAGAACCACCTTGCCTAGGGTGACCAGGTCTTCTTGCTAAAAAGATCAGTAGAGTCGATCCCAGATTCGGTGCCGCTGTCAAGCGCATTTCAACCAGAACAGAAATTATCACATAGCCATACCTGATAATGTGACATGAGGGCTAGTGCATTTGCCTGATTGGGATCAAAAGCCAGTACGTCATATATTCCACAGCAATTAAAACGTATTCTCGACTTTCCGGTAATGAGTATTTTGGATGGATCTAACAAGCGGCATGCCAGTCCAGCAGCGTGTACCGTCCTCATGGCAGAGCACAGCTGCACCACATAAGCCCAAATCAGGCTTTCGGGCAAAAGCCCGGCATGCTGGCGAGGTTCGCCAACAGCACCTAGTCAATAAATACAAATGTCAAGGCTTGGAGGATGATTTGCGGCTGAAAAATATTGCATAAAGAACAGCATTCTATCCGCACCTAATTTACTTTGTGAAAACGATCTCGAAGACGGATCGGCACAGAACAGACTGGGAGTCAACCCGTTTAAAGATGGAAGATGACTGAAATGCTTGGCCATGAGAGTCTCAGCACCAGGATGATAATCGTGAACAAATACTGTTGCTGTATTAAATAGAAAATTAAAAAAAAAAAAAATCAACATATTGTTTATGAATTAAATAAGTATAAAAGGAACCGATATAACATACAATGATCGCCGAAGGATTTCGTCGTGAACACTTCCCGAAGTTGGACCACGTTCGAATGCTGCAACTTCTTCCACATGTCAATTAGAGTCATGACTTTCGGATAAATCAGCCGAAATCCTAGTAAGGAAAAAGCATTTTAATTAGTATTTTAATGCACAAATATAACCTTGAAATTCTTAGTCGACTGTCAGCATACGCTACCGTGAATTCTTCTCAGACAATACGCCAGTCCCGTCTTTACGTTTGTTGCCTTATACACGGACGTGACGTAACCGAACGTGCTAGATTTTAATAGGGTGCTGTTCGGAACTTGTTCCAGTGGAAACAGATTGTGGTAGTTATCCACTTCCACGGGAAGATCTAAATATGAATTGTTTGAAGTTATAGACCTGGAAAGGGCACTTATGAGAGCAATTCAAAACACGGTGAAAATGCACACTTCCTACAACTGCACTAAAAGGTAGAACGTGGGAAAACAAAAATGTGCAACCGCAATAGCAGAAAATTCCCACATAAAAAGTGAAGAATTTTGTCAAGAATGAAAATGCTACCAGGGTACTGTTCAGGATCCACTTGAGCCATGGTTAAACTGTGCCTTTGAAGGATTTCCTGCAATACAAATGGCAAGTCAGTAAGAGCCTGATCAACTGCAAGTGTTAAATTCAGTCGCCCATTAATTTATTGTTTGTAATATAAAATAAAAAAAGTTTAATAAACTAAAAAAAAATTAATTTTCTATAACTGAATAACTAATAAAAGTCAACACAAATTCTTGAGAATCAACTTGCAGTTGATCGGGTTTTCGATTAGTTAGAAAAGCTCGATGACAAGATTATCATGTCTAGCAGTAATGACAAAACTCGGAAACGAAATGGAAGAACGCCAGATATGAACTTGCTGCTCGACTAGTTAAGCCTTGCTTAAAAATGTCTATGGCAATTAAACAACAAACCTGGCAAATTTCCCAGGCTCGAATAGCATGTTAAAAACGTAACGAAGAAAGTAATGAAATGCTCGGATTCTCGCCAGGGCAAGAACTCACCAGTCGCAATTCGTCGGGCATGAAAAACGACGGCGCGTTGGCTTTTGGTTTCATGTGCCTTACGTGGGCCGGAGTGAATGGAAACATAATATAATTTGGCAACACCTAAAAACAAAAAATGTTCGATTCGGACACCGTTTTGATAAACTTACATTTCAGCGGCGAGAAATGACAGATTAGAAGAGATGAGACCCACCACTCCGGGGTTTTCTGTCGCCTGTGGTGCGTTGCTATCCGCAGGATAGAAGTACGTCGTGCCATCCACATTTTTCTAAGATTTCACCAATGTTATTTACACATAAATAGTCTGGCAAACCGGGAAATTCAGAAGAAAATAGAGAATGAGATCAGAAAATCGTGGAAGATACGAATGAAAGGAGAAATCACCTGGAATGTGGGTACAGTGGCTGGAATGAAATTTTCGGCTGTCGAAAAGGGAATTGGGGAATGATTTCGTCGTTTCGCTGTTGGCGAATCTTGTGGAGATAAGCGAGGGCTGTGCAACGGGCTCGTGTTGGCCGATGAGGATTTAACGCCACCTTACGAACCGAACGATACGATGGAAGTCGCGGGAAGAGAGGGGAAGGAAATGCAATCAATGACAAGTCCAAAAACAGTTGTGCTTCGAATAAAACCCCATTTTCACCCATTGTAATTATTTCTTGAGAAACAATT
This sequence comes from Julus scandinavius, assembly GCA_034696685.1. Classification (NCBI taxonomy): domain Eukaryota; kingdom Metazoa; phylum Arthropoda; class Diplopoda; order Julida; family Julidae; genus Julus; species Julus scandinavius. The sequence goes on along the minus strand of JAQGAE010002535.1, from coordinate 14,435 downwards.
AGATTTATCTAGAATTCTTTCACAACACCTGAATTAGCTTCTTGACAACTTAGGACACAGTTAAAGCAGGATTTAGTAATATACATTTGAAATCATACATTATGAATTTGAATAACTGTGCTAGTATTAATACAGTGATAATTATTAACCTTGCGAGTTCCTGGGGCTGGAAAAATGGATATTTTCAAGAGCAGGTGATTCAAACCCTAGGAATGGCGAATTGCCTGCTCCTGCCGAATGCGATAAAGTACTACTGTTACATGTGCTTCGCCCTCCTGAGGTTCCTCCTGTCTGTGGATTAAAATGACTTAATATTAGATCAAAACAGTACATTAAATCTATTTGTTGGACTGATAATACTACCCGTGCATTAAACGCATTCTTTTTTAAAAAGTACTGTGTAAAAACTTACCGAGTCAAGGCTGAGCGAGGACAGGTTATCTGCCAACTGAGCACCAGTGGCATTTGGGGAATGCGAAAATGCATTCAACTTTTCAATGAAACTGGAAGGAAAGGATATGGGACCCTTATCTGAACGGGATGAAGCACTACTGGTCGACCCCGGTGGTCCCTAAGCATTAAATAAAATGAGAACAAACAAAGGGTATGTTACAATTACAACGTCACTTCAGGCCGGATTGCAAAAGCAAGAAGTAATATCATCTACCACTACTGGGTTTCATAAGCTTCGTTATGGGATTTGTCTACATCTAAAGAAGCCAGCAGGTCCGAACATACTACTGCAGTTGTTTCATGCAATAAAATATTAAATCTCAAACTTACATTAATATATTTCGACAACTTTGATTCCGGCAGAATTCCATTTTGATGTGAATACGGTAAATACAGGTCTAACCTCGACTGACCACCTGAAATTGGCAAATAGAGAATGGTAAATAAGTATACTATAAAATGATAAAAGTAATTTGATATAGGAACCACTGTCCATACAGATGATGTGTTGAATGCTTAGTACTGTTTTTCCAACATAAACAAATAGTTTTGTGAACAGGTGCTAGTTTGTTTGTTTGTTGATTTTTAACGTTGGCCTATTTCTGCAACTCAATGTCGGGATGAGTCTTCAGCACCTACTTGAGAATTTTGCCTACGATGGGAAGGAGGGGGACTAACCCCCTCTCGAGGGGTATTTAACATATGGAGACCAAGGAGGATCTACACGGGACTTTGTTTTGAACTCCCATTCGGAAGATCTGCCATTTAGGAAATTTTCGCCATCCGTGAAAACTCCCACCAACCTCGATATACCCCGCACCTTAGAAACAAGAGGCTAGCACGTAACAAAATCGACAACTGGCATCAGCAAACATGGACTAGTTCTTCATAAGATAATATCTGGTGGCTAATAAGCTTCAAACTAAAGAGAAATCTCATATTCCAATATGAGATCAAGAGCTCATGCTGTAAATGTCACATGCCAGTGCAATTGTTGCAGGAATTTCATCCTTTTGGCATTTTTATGATTATATTCAAAGAAATATAAACAAAACCCTGATACAAAAAATGAATAGCTAGCTCAATTAGCAGTCGTAATAGATTCAAATTTACCCCACAATTAAAAACACAACAGGCTGGCATATTTCCAGTTTTATATCAGCTTGATATTTAATATGATAGCCTAAATGGAGGACCCACTGCAAAAGTGGATTAGATTAAAATTATCAGATATGATGTCGTGACTGCTTTTTTAACTGAGGCAAAGTCTCTGCGATGCTTCTGATGCGGACGAGATGGCAAAGATGTCCAAAAATCCCTTTTATTAGCTTAACCCAGCAATGTAGCCAAAGTTTTATTTTTCTGGATCATGAAATAGGACCAAGAGCTGGGAAAACTTTAATAACATCTTCCACTGAAGTAAGCATAGTGGGTGTTCCAAAGACTGGTCATATTTCAGTAATAAAGAGATTTATTGCCCCAAATATTCTCTCTATAGATTCGTGTGGATTTGCTGACAGCAAGGGTATCTTTATTTATTGAATACCTGAAGGAAATTAATAAATATAAAATGCCCAGTGTGGGGGCGCCACTGTACATTTAGCTGCAAATTGCCAAAAACAGCTGTCAAACAAAAAGTGCTAAAGTTTACCGTTCCCATCCATCTTGTGGTAATGTTAAGTAATAATACTGGGCTTCGAGTTTTCGATGCCCCAGTGACCTAATTCCCATAAAATGGACATTCTACACATCGGCACCATACAATATAATTAAAAACCTATGTTGCCGAGGACCTTCATTTTGACAAAAAGGTATAACGGGATGAACGCCCTCTATTAACTGCAACCGTGTAGGTTACTGTCAGATGTTAGCCTTGACCTTAACATTAGTTTTAGGCCCTGGCCAGATGTTTAATTTTAAACATACTGGCGAATCGTGCCAGTAGTAAACAAACAAAAAAATACTTACCAAGATCCAATGAATCCAATCCCGTTTCCACTGGCATTGGTCCAGGTAGATCGAGTCCGGGGATGCGGCCGTCGCCTCCGCAGCCGATACTTTCGTTCAACACGGTTGACGAAGGATTGTAATTGGTGTGCAAAAACTGACAGTCGTTCCCGTAGAAACACGTCCCACTCGCTACGAAATAACGGCACAAAGCGGGCTTTTTAATCCCGCCTGTGCTCGTGTTCATGACCACAATGTTTACCCGACGAACACGCAGTTTCCGAACAGTTTTTCAGCGTAAATATAGGAGTAGAAAATATAGCTCTTATACTTTTGAACAACATAACTATAAGCCTAAAACAGCCATTACTGAAAAATAGAACAATTATGATAGCGTCAGATCCGAAGTCTGGAGATATCCCTATGTTCGTAAACAATGCTAAATATTTCACGCTGCTCATTATGTAAATGCAATAAAATTTGAAAAGTGCTTTTTACCGCAAATTTTACTAATTTTAAATTATTTATCTCTTTTAATAATACTAACTATCTTTAAATATAATTTAAAATAGAGAATATATTGGTGAAATCGAATGTTTATTAAAACAGACGGCAGATTATGGTCACATTGATAAATTGATCCCAGTACGCACCGCTCTAAAATAAAAACAGAAATTGTTTTTTTATTCCATCTGAGCCAGCTAATATTAATTTTGGCCATTAATTAAGATCGCGAATTATTTATTTATTCCTAGATATTCGACTTCATCTTTCTATACAGTTCAATTTGCTTTAAATTGACCATATAGCCATTCATCGTCATCACAAGCGTCGTAAACAAGCAGACACGTGAGTCATTTTTCGATGACGTCAAATCACCCGATCCCTTTCCAGCCCTCTCATTGGTCTAATTCTCGTGGCCTTATATTCATGCTAAACAAAGATGGCTGACCCTACGGGTTGGAATTTCAAGGCAGGAGCTAACTTTCCTGACTTGGGACCTAATTTATCAGCGTTCAATGATATTGACATCGAAGCTTCGAACGCGATTGATGGTACGTAAACTCCTGGCAAAATTTGGTTCCTTTTCACGCATTACTTCACTTGGAATTGTACTTCGTTGACCGAGCGATAGGCTGATGCACATGTGGCGGGGTTAAATGGGCTTAGAAGGGATATATCCTTCTCAAACCCCTCTAAATTAAGTTTATAAGCCCTACATGTACGGTATACTCTGGATTTATTCAACTGTCACCTTAATTAAATAGCTTGGTAACACGCGTTTGCTTCTCTTGTGAAATTGACAGATTAAACTCATGACCAGAGTTGGCGAATTCCTCTTTGCAAAGTTTGTTTTATTTGCCACTAAAATTGTTTCACTCCCCTAGATATTAATTTCCCTATTTCGTTGCAATTTTATTTGAGGTTATCAAGGTTTCATGGTTTCAGGCACTTTAGGTTCACTTATCCAAAAGTCCATAAACTTGACTGGATTTATTCCTTTTAAATGGAAAAGGAATATATATCTAATGTAGTAACCACAATAAGTTACATCACTTATGTCTACTCAAAAATATGAAGGTATAATTGTAGCTTAAATAGAAAACAGAATTTCACAAATTTTGCAATTATGCACCTTATAAAAACAATTTTTTGTTAGAGATATTTTTTTAAAGATTGTCGTGATTGTGTATATGTGAGAAACATTTACATTTCAGAAGTGATCCGATTTTACGGCTCCGAATTATGTACAGAGCTGTTCGATACGCAGTTATTTGGCTCTCTGGATGGGGCGGACCACCTTCTCAACGACAGCGATTTGGGGATGGATTTTACCCCGATGCCCGCTGATCTGCCACCAACAACAGTCGTGCACCAGTTGCCACCTACGCCAACATCTCCCGCACAACTGTCACCCATTCCCAGCGTTCCTCGGGCCTCGCTCGCTCAACAAAGTCCACCACCGCCGCTCCAGCAGCAGGCACCGCCTCCCCAACCACAGCAAATGGTGACTAAAATTCTTTTTTTAATTCTCGAGCTTTCGATTATGGCGGTCGTTTAGACAAATTAAATTTTCTAAACAGCAGATGCCGCAACCGGCAGCGTCTCCGCAATACACATCACCGTCGATGGCCGTTCGATCCTCGCCACTTTTGCTGACGACCCTCACAGCACCACCGAAAATTGCACCTACGCTGGCGCCAAAAGTGGCCCAGATGCAGCCACTGCTTCCTGCACCTCAACAGCAACCACAACAACAACACCTTCCTATTCTTCCACAACCACAAACAATTCAGCAGGAAGAACCGAAAACAAGGCTGTTGAATCACCTCAGCCAATTGCAGCCACAGCAGTTGCAACAGGTCAGATTATGATAGTCATTTTTTTAAGTTTGCTAAAAAAAAGTATTACATACAATTTTATGAGATTTCCGAGTGTAATGTTTAAATACTATATCTAGCAAGAATTAAAATTTTACAGTCTTCACGACCGTAAAATTATACTTGATAGTGGATACACAAAAGTGTAAAAGGGCCATGAAATTGTTATATCCAGCTTCTGTAGGTTGATTCAGACAAACACAATGATCAAAATATTCAAAAATGGCGTACATATTGGTTCTAGCTCTTGATACAATCTCAAATCATAAAGAACAAGAAGCCTGTGACTTTTGCCACTACGAACCAACTGACGACGGTTACGACTGCAACCCCCATCCAAACGTTGGTTAACAGCAACGGGAAGACCATTCTGACAACAGGAATTCCAGTTCTTCTGGAGACCGACAGATTGCCGATAAGAAGGTAAGTAAGCAGAGACAAGTGTGCCGATACGCGGATTCATGCCCATAGATTTTGTCCCCAAATTGAGACCTTCCTTCACTTGCAGTATTACCACCGTTCAGACAAAACCACCAAAAACAGAAAAACGGAATACTCACAACGCTATCGAGAAGCGTTACCGGACGAGCATCAATGACAAAATAAACGAGCTGAAGAACATTGTGGCAGGTTGCGATGCAAAGGTTGGTGAAGACAGTTTGCCTTATGGACCTTCCCATCATAGTCTTTAATCACCATCGTTGTTTGCTCTTTAGCTCAACAAATCGGCTGTCCTCAGAAAGGCCATAGATTACATTCGGCATTTGCAAAACAGCAATACGAAACTGAAACGGGAAAATTCGACTCTGCGTTTGGCGTGTGGCAAACGTGCGTTGTTTTTTTTAAAAAAATCTGTTAACGGTAATCTGACAGAAACTGATATTGAAGTGTTTCATCTTGCCTCGAATTTCAGAGCCCGAAGGACACACCGAATATCCCGTGGTTCACACGCCACCGGAATCGGAGTCGTCCGGTTCTCCGACTCACAGTTCTGCCGATTCGGAGGAAAGCCACTCCGAGCCCCCGGGTTCGCCACCCGACCTCATGTCCATGGCCATGGATGTGGACATCACCAAGGTGAAGCTGGAAGATACCAGCCTAGGCAAGGTGGCGTACGGCATAGTTGATCGCACAAAAATGGTGCTTTGCATGTTCATGTTGGTCCTGTTCGCTGTCAATCCATTCGGCTTGGCTTTGAGCACGTTTGGACAAGGGATGAAGGCTTTCGGAGTGATCGATCCAGACTCGAAAGGAATGTTAAGAAATATTTTATGGGCGGATAATGGTTGGTCTCACTTTCTTCATATCTTTAAGATCTGACAAAGTCGCTTTTCAATCGATTTAGTACTATCTTTATGTTCGGATTAGATGCCGAGCTTGGCTGGGGCGCTTGGATGTTTTCTTCGTTTACTTGCTGGGCGGTAAACTTTGTGGCGATATTCCTTTGTTTGGCTCGTCTCATGGTGTATGGCGAACCTGTGATACGATGTCGATCAGACCTTGCCGTGCAGTTCTGGAGAAACTTCAAGCAGGCGGATTTCGATTTGGCAAAAGTAAGCTTTCCATAAGAGCAGTTTGTTTTTGTCCTTTGGATGATTGCCTTTGAAGTATTTCGATCAAACATAAGCTAGGGAAAATACGTCCGGATCATGGTATCCTTCAATCTCATTCTTGTATTGCATAGGGGAATCCTACCAAAGCGGCCGCACAACTTAGCGATAGTTTGCAGGCGTTGGGGCGACCACTTCCCGCATCGAGGCTGGACTTGGTGGTGGGAGCAGCCTGGCAGATAGTGAGACAAGTCTTGCACCGCTTGTGGATCGGAAGGTTCCTAGCCCGTTGGACTGGGGGATTCAGGCTTTCAACGGACGAGAGAACTGACGTCCAAACATCGGCAAGAGATGCCGCCATGGTGTATCACAAATTGCATCAGCTTCATCTGACCGGTAATTTTTAGTATTCGTACGTTTCATCCGTTGCGCTCTTTAAATTTCCACATCTTATTCGATAATGGTGTTGAATATTCAAACACAGGCCACACTCCTGGAAGCCATCTGCTCGGAACGATGCTCGCCCTCAGCGCGGTGAACATGGCCGAAATAAGCGGATCTTCCGTGACGCCGGAAAATCTGGCAGAAATCTACATCCATTTCGCTCTTCGGGTGAAAGCTAGCTTTCCTCCGGCCGTCCACTATTTGGCCCGCTATTATTTGGGTCGGGGAAGGGGGCTGATTAACAAGGGTGGAGCACATCCTCCCGTTTCTCTTCAGTGGCTTTGCTCACCCCATGGACATCGCTATTTTGTTACTCACAACTGGAGCTTCGTTGCTGGAAAATCCATTTTCAGCTCACTGTCAAACTCTGGTATGCACTTTGTGAATAATCATATTTGGTTTCCTCGACAAATAGAAGTGACAGAACGCTCAATATATCTCGTTTTCTTACTCTTTCCTCTCATTGCACACATAGTTGATCCACTGTGTTCAGTCGTGAGAGACTTCCGTGAACACCTCCTGGAACGTGTGCTCCACCTGTTGGTTCTTCCAGGCGGATCAATGGACAAGTGCGACCAAGAGACAAGGCTGCAGACCGCCGACATTCTCGGCTACGTCCACCAGTTGGTGCAGTGCAGCTCGGACAACTGCAGCGATCCGGTCAGTCGCTGGTGGGCTTCGGTCGTCGGAGTCGCCGCCTACTGGCTTTTGGCGGAGGACGAACAAGCCGAAGAACTGTATTCGATCATAGAAACGTTGCCTAAGCAGTTGCAAGAAACAGAGTTCGTAGAAGTTTTTATCTTGTCACAATAGATCATTTAAAGTTCCTCTCAAATTGTTTTTTTGGGTTTGCAACATCCGTTAACTTGGCATTTAATTGTGTGCAGAGATCCTCTTCCTAAAGCCATTCTGATGGCATTCAAAGCCAGGCAGGCTTTCATCCAGCGGCAGTGCAGTTCTGGAATCCGTAGAAGCTTGAAACTTTGCGACCGAGCTGACGTCCTTTTGCGGGAAAGCCTCAATTTCGCCGTCTTGTCACCGAACAACAAAATGGTGCAGGTACAAACGCGCTGATCTGTTAACAGTTTTTTTAGATATTGCGCTGAAATTCACGAATCTGCCTCATCCTACGATTTTGGTGTCTGTGCGGGTGCATTGTAGTTGCATTGCAGATGCTAACGATGGATGCAATGCATCCGCAGTGCAATCCTCACGGACACTTCTTCCAACCTCGTTGTATGGACGAGCCAGGGCAGTTAGTTAACGGGAATGACACTAGCGTGATTTTAACACTGCAACTACTGTTATCATTTTCACTTGCAGGCGTCGCAGTTGCTTGTTTGTGATTGGTTGCTGAATACGCGAACGGATGTGTGGCAGGAGCTCACGGACTGGAAGGAAGGACAGACGCACGTTCCACCGCTGTTTGCACAGATCGAAGCGTTCCAACAGGATCTGGCCTGCTTAAGAGCCATTTCTCAACAAATTGGTTCGGCCGCACCAAGAGTAAGTTTCATTATACTAATTCTGCTAAAATCGACGTTTTGTTTAAAGTTAGAAAAATTATTTTAAGTACAACTGATCACAGTTAGAAGTTTTCTGAGAATAAAGGAACTTTGGAAAACTATAAACTTACCTGTTGCAGGTCTTCTTGCACGAGGCCACACTTCGAATGATGGCAGGAGCCAGTCCTGCTCGCACACAGCAGTTGCTGGAGAGAAGTCTTCGGAGGAGGAACAACAACACCTCCATCATTTGTTCAAAAGGTGAACGGTCTTTCTGGGGTTCTTTGTCGGTGTTCTTCTCGTAGCACGGTCACCAGCATTTTCATTTTTCTTCATAGATTCTTCCGAGGCATTTTTCAACAGTGGTGACCGGGAACACGCAGCGGCCTTGATAATGGCATGTCGTCATCTACCGCAACTCCTTCTTTCCTCTCCCGGGGAAAAGGCTGGAATGTTGCACGAAGCGGCAAAGGTCCTCGAACGTTTGGGAGACAGAAAACAACTCCAGGAATGCCAGCAGTTAATGATGTCTTTAGGCAGCAATGTCGTCAAATGCTAAACAAAATAAAACGGGTTGTGTAGCTGTAATTGGCCCTTTCGAATAGATTTTGTAAATATTTTTTCTGGACAAGGCCACTGCGTTTTATTTCCTTCTTTAAAGTTGGAAGCACATCTATTATGATCAGTTACATTACTCTTTACTGATTATATTATTTAATGGTATTTTTCTATTTTTAACACTAAAAGCAGGATTGCTTTAGAAGACAGTTTAATTTTCAGTAGCGCTACAGAACAAATTTAAGTATCTTTAATAATGGTATTTTCTACTATGTTGAGGCATTTGTCTGGAAATACTGCGGAAAGTTGTAAACCAAAGTATCTGGATCTCACATGAAATAAATCATCCGGTGATTTTCCGTTAACTTAATGTTTCAAAGTAAAATGGAGAACTCTTGTGTCAGTTGCAGCGCATACTTTTAAAAAAAAAATTGTGTACATTATTTGGCTAATATATTGTGAAAATAAAAAATGCTTATTTTCACCAACTGTGTTGTAATTGTTCTCCATATTATTGCTTTTTACGTTATTATTACGAAAATGTAATGTAAAAAAGTATCAAAAATTAAACTTGGAAAACTAGTCGTTCATGTTTCATTTTATTTTTTGTTACACGTATTCACAACATTGGAAAAGAAACGTGAGAAAGTAGTTTTCTTTCACTAACGAGTTTTGGTCGTTTCGGATATTCAGTTATGCGTTTAATTAACTTTGAGCTTACTTCCTATCGTTATGCGGCATAGTAAAAAATGCACAAAAACTGACTGTTATAACCACCTCGAAACAACCAGCCTTAAATGATATGATAAGGTGGTAACGGTATCACAACTTTAAAACACATTCCCATATCAATAGGAAACCTAAATTATCATCTTGTTGTTTTATAGTTATAAATGCAAAACTTGGAATTGTTTGTAAAACAACTTAAATATCATGTGGTTAAAGCTATCGAGGAAAAGATGCCATTGAGCGGTTAGTAAATAAGTACGGTTTACGAAGCTGCCCTCATTTCTTCCTTCACGCACGTCTTGAATGCCTCCCAACCCTCGTTTTTGGTAGTGTGCGGCTAAAAACACAAATACATGAACTTAAACTACCATGGATTCAGTTTGGGAAAAATTAATTTTGTAAAAAATTTCATTTGCTGAAACACGAATGTCTATCAAAGCATGCAAGCAAGCTCTGTGAGTTAGGATGCACGGTAAACATTAAAATCGCTAACCTTGATGCCCCTATGCAATCTGTCCCTCATGATGGCAATGAATTCTTTATAGCTGAGCTGACCATCGTCATCTTCATCGAAAATCTGAAAAACAGTGTCCACCAAGTGTGGACTCAGACTCTGTCCCGTGCAGATCTTGACAGCGCGATTGAACTCCTCTGCTCAGGATGGCGGAAGAAAGCAAAAAAAAATCTAAAGATTGGCTTCGGGAATGTATATGCATTTTCGAGAAATTCACTGCATGCGCATGCAGATTTGGGATAACGGGCATTGATGTGATTAGTAAAAAGTTCAATGACAAAATCCAAAATCAATGACAATGAAAATAAAGTGGATGAGTTAAACTGAGCACCGGTCAGTGTGATCGTTCGACTGTTGAGTACGAATTTAGTCCCTCAACGGCGTACGAGCATGCAATGAATCATGGGAAAATAAATACCTGGGGATATGGATCTATCAGCTAAAGTATACATTCGCATAGCGATACCAAAATCCTCCAAGTTGTTGAGAAACTGACAAAACGCTTTGAATTCTTCGAAAGTGATGCCCTGGAAATGCAACGGAGTCCACGAGTTGGCAAACTTATTAATGGCAAAACAAACCTTCAAATTCCAAAATTTCTAAATGGGCCTTGCTAAAGATACGAGTCATACACAGAATGTGTATTCAGCTTTTATACCACATTTGGGTACAATTCTTGTTTTTATTTTTTTTTGAGATCTTTGCCTTTTATGTCAAAAAAGCTTAAAAATCGTTTTGGAACTCAGCGGATGCAGTTTGCTCAGGGTGTCCAGTAAATTTGCTGCAAAAAATGCAAGTATATTTCAAGAATTTCCAGGCTTATCCTGTCAATTTTCAAACATTTTCTCCTGGCTCCCACAAACAATATTCCACAATGGTTTTTTTCCAAAGCGTCGTAAACATATCTGGAGATTGTCTAAAAAATTTTCGTTTGTTTTTATATCGGAAGTATAACTTTCCAAGGTGCTGGAATATTACCAGAATTTACCAGAATGTTAAATCTATTGGATAAAACAAATTCTACTTAATCAGTGATATTTACTGCTTCTGATCGATATTTTTGTGAATTTTCCAATTGCTGTTTGTTAGCATTTCACATTTAAAAAAAACTAAATCTGGAAATCTGAAAGTTATAAAAGAAAACCAGCCCAAAGTAAACAAAATCACCAATTATGGAGAATTTTGTAGGATTTTAATAAAACAACTAAGTCCTTTTTCAATATCATGATTTCAAAGCCTTTTTAAAACCTGGATTTTGTTTGAGCAACATACCTGTTTGTGTTGAATCCTATGCACCAAGCGGTTCAAGTAGGCCTCGTGATCGTCCGAATGCAGCAGTGTGTATCTCAGCAGGATTTTGGCGAAATCTAGTTCGGATATGATGGGCAGTCCCTTGGAGAACTCGTTGAACTCGATCTGAAGCACTTCCGTTTGAAGATTTTCCATGAACCTGCAATGGCATCGTGACAAATGAATAAACTCGCTAAAACATTCGGTCTAACGTAGTTTCGATACTCACTTTCTGAAGTCGTCGTAACATAGCATCCCTTTGCCTTTCTTGCCAAAAAGATGTACCAGAAGCGTGGTGTTCACCACATTCTGCAGCTCTTCTTTCTAAGGCAGAAAATATCGTGAGAATGTTGTTTCTGCAGCTCCTTGGCACGAGATAGATGATGCCACCACTCAAATACATGAAGTTTCGTTCCTACATGTAATCGCCTGACTAAACAAAACTTTGAAATATTTCTTTCTAAACTACTCGCAATATCTACCAGTATATGCGGCACTGTATACACCGGCGGCACTATCTGAATCATGCATCACTTCTTAACAGAAATGATACTGCATATTATAACTATCAATGGAAATTTTCAACAGGGAGATATGCATGTGTGCATGTCAACCTCCAAATGACCAAGTGCAAAAATGAAAATTTGAAGTGGGTTTTGTAATCAGAAAAATATGTGCTCATTATCCCTTATTTCAGATTATGCAAAATGCTAAATGAAAAGCGCAAGGAATGCACAAAACAAGGACAGAAAAACGTCACGAAAAGGTTCGAACAAACAAAAACGAAACAAAAGTTTTGTCAAGTTGCACAATTTGCAAAAAAGGGCGGCAAGGGTTCCATTCTGCCTTTAAATCTGTCCACAATGTGCTTTCTTAAGTACTACACCTACAATTTTAAGCAGCGTGTCCAGTGAATTGACTGGTAAAATTCAAAGCAAATCTCAACGTTTTCAATGGTCATTCCTTACATTTTCAACGACCCCTCCTACCACCAATTACCACAATATTTTTTCAAAGAGTCTGAAAATTTTCTAGAGAATTTCAAAATAATATTTTCCTGATTCAAGCATAAACTGATGTTTAACACGAAATTCAAGCATAATTCCCGACTTTTCCGAGGTGATAAAAATTCAAGCATATTTAAAGTTATTCACAAAGGCGGTCAGTTTAAATTTTTTTCCCCCAAATTAACGTTATATAAACTAAATTTTTAATTATCCAAAATCCCAGCTGATGATCACTTTTATCAGACTTGCGCTTTCCGAACAAACCAAACATTTCCAGAAAACCAACCAAAAACAATGCAAGAAGAATTTGGAAAACTGGTCATCACCAATGGGAAACCAACTTGTTGGACCATGGGTGAATTCCACAATCAATTTATAGAATGACCATTTACCAATGCAAATCCAGCATGGCCATGCCATTTGACTCCATCAGTCATACTCATTCCTCTTTTCCAAACATAAAAAATGACTGCAGCATTCTGAGAGCTCTAAATGCTGCAATGCTATTTTGAGTAATGCTGCCATCTTGGAATTGCCATGATAAAGTCTCATGAGCCACCATGGGGTATTTACCCTCAGATAGTAATATTTGCATGATGATGTTATAATGAAGGTGTCATATGCATGCAGGTTGGGTGAATGAACATGGCATGCAGGACAAGGGTCGTCCATGCACGCCACTCACCAGGGCCGCATCCATCAGGCGGTCTTCTTCCTCCTCCAGCTTTCTTATTTCCTCAGATTCTTCGCCTTTTCCTGCAGCGGCGCTGATGGCCCTCCGACGTGCTTTCTGGCGAGCGAGGCGGGCATAACTGAAAATCCGTTCCAACTGTGGTTTTGTACGGGCAGGTCATAGGTCACAGAGAGAAAGAGGGCAGAACAGAGAGAAAGACAGCAGTAAGGAGGGCAGTCGAGCATCGGGGCCGCACCGAACTGACCAGGGAGCAACGGCCACCTAACAGTCGAGTCCGAAGCGGCCGAACGCTCGAAAGCCCCGAAGCATAGCCAAACACATCACCTAAAGCATCCGAGAAACATTGCATTAATACAAAAGTCAGCAAAAGTATTTCAAAAGAGCATACAGCTATCAGCATAACACTACTGATGTTACACTCAGCCGCTGACTAAACGAGAGCAGTCGCACATTCAATGGCCGCCACCGCTACTACCCCAGCGCGCTACGGGGAAATTTGAGCAGTAACATGTGGAATCTGGATTTGGGAACATTCCTACAGTTCTGAAAATTCAATGCACAATGAATAAATCTTAAGTCATAGAAGCAGTATTTGTCAATGCTTCACTTCTTCGGCATGGGTATACGATGCCAGTGAATGAAAATTTGCAGTGATAAATGAATCCTGGTAGAGAGCCACAGTGTTGTTTTATGCTTTCATGACATTCACGAATTGTTCCCAAATTGTGTGTCCACATGTTACTGCAAAAATCCCCTGCCGAAGAGGAAATACGCTGAAAAGAACATCAAAGCATCTACAATGTGTATAAGAGCAGAGTAACTTGATAGGGATAAAAAAACCGGAGCGCCACCTATGGGAGCTGGGTTCGTGCTCCTTAAGTGTGAAGTCCAAATCTATTAGCTTCAACTGTGTAGGAGCAATAGCAGATCCAGTGCCAGAAATGCCATCTTTACCCTATAGCCGACGTGGGAATAAGTCACAAAGTATTACCTTTAGATTCATGGCAAAATGAAATGAGCGGAATAGGTGACAATTCCTGATCTGCATACAGTCATTCAGAGGGGTGGAATTACAAATGAGGTTACTTCCGCTAAACGGTATTTTGCAAGAGATTACAATGGTCACTGGGTGGCGCGCAAACAAGAGACAACCTGCTATGTTGGGTCTTGAACTTTGCAAAATATGGAAAACAGATCTTTTAAGGTGAATCACAACCCTATCACCTTCAATGGGTGAAATTTTAAAACACAATTCCAGCCAAACCAAAAGAAATTAAATAAATATAAAAAATCGTCTAAAATAGCTTGATAAATCAGCAATGGTATCACTTTTTCGTTTTTCACTTTGAGCTGGTAGATTTTT
>JAQGAE010002534.1:0-17406 GCA_034696685.1 Julus scandinavius | reverse complement strand
AAGTGAAAAACAACAATATGATGCACTTGCTGATCCATCAAGCTATTTTAAACAATTTTTATTTTTATTTAATCTCTGTTTGGCTGTGAGTGTCGTTGCAAATTTACCCATTGAAAATGATAGGGTTGAAATCCCCTTTAAGGTTCAAAAACATCAAATTACCCTGATTGATATTTATCAAGCCATAAAATCGCTGTATAGGTGCTAGTTGCATTTTTATTATGCTGAACAACCATCCCAGTGTATTATTTGGGTGTGGTTGAAATGAGGAAGGGATCACGGTAATATCTCATTATTGAAAATAAAAACTAGCTACAAATAATTCATTAATGAGCTGTTGACTATTAGTCTACTTATGTTATAAACCAATTTGCCTAGATATTGAAAAGCACAACCGTGTTGTTTATTAAGGATTAAATATTATTTTGAACAGTTAAGACTTCCCTGAATTTGTGCCATTTGGTGTGCCTTTAGAGGCGACGAGTTTGGAAGTCACAAATATATGCGGTTTAATTGTCAATTAAAATAAACAAAGTCTAATTCATCCTGATAAATCAGTTATGTAAATTGTACCAGGGAATGGCATTAGAATCTTTCACAAAAATGAACATGTATTTAATTAATTTCCTCAGAAATCTATTTAACATAACTCAATTTCGAGTGCGACGATTAGCAAGTTGTTCTATACTTTCTGTTAATTATACTTTGTTTTTAAATAAATAAATATATTCTGTATGTTATGATGTGCAATAAATAAAGTGGGAGTTTAAAGGCACCACGAGGCTCAGCTCGTCTCACCAACATGCAATAAATGCTTTTAAGGTTAAGTAACACTTAAAAAGGAAAGTTTAGAAATGCAAATAAAAGTCATTTTTGAAAATAAGGATTTCTTATATAAGCTTTTGAAAATGCATCAATGCGTGTACCAGATATTTCAACGGCTTAACCAATATTTCTACTATTCAAACAAAATCTTGGAACGTGATTACTTTCTTTGGTTTTCCCTCATTAGAAACAGAATTCAACCATTTATTTACTTTGTATTTGACTATTTTAAATACTGCAGCAGAAGCAAATACTTTTGTTGGCATTAAAACTAAAAAATTAACGCACTGCGGACTATACACTATATGTACATATGGATGCTTAAATGCATGATCTAATGCACCAAACGATACAAAAAAGATTCATTTTCAAGTACTTTCTCTGACATTAGATAAAGGAATTACGGATAGAAATTTCTTTCATGCATGCAGAGGATTGTGTTGTGCATATAAATGCGTTGTAACCATAACAATACGAGCTAATGCTATGCGACCCCGTTATTTCATATCGCCACAAGGCCAGGGTGAATAAACAGACTTAAGCGCCATAACTATTTAGCTGACGGTCAAGACAGAGAGAGAGAGATAGATTGATGACAGTTTGCGCAACTATCCGCTAAATTTAATCGGCGGTTAAAATACAGCCACTGAACTAACTGTATTCATATAGCGTCCAACACATTTAAGAAAGCAAGTGCCCTGAATATGCTTCTAACGAAACTACATCATAATCTAACTAAAAAAAAAATGCAATTGGTGCCCAACTGTACGGGTTTTCGCTAGCGTCAAATTGAAAAACAGTTTTGCTTTTTAACAAGCCATTAATAAAATCCGAATAACAATAACGAAGACCCGTGCAATCATCGACCATCATAATTTCAATATACGATAATAGGCGTACGTACATGTATAAATTTGCGGAATAATCCCATTGCAAAATCATACCATACACGAATATCCATGAATTAAATCGCCGTTCCGCATCGCCGTTTTGCAAAAATGAAATTATTTCTCGACACTGATGCCTTTAATAGCGTCCATATAAAACAATATTATCGGACACATGGATGTAATAAGCTCGTTGGCGGAATTTCATGCGCGCTGTCCAATCTAGCGTGCCGGAATTTTCAGACTAGCTTCAATGCGGTCTTACATAGGGAATTATGGGTAGAGCAGCCGCATCAGCAGCAGCAGCAGCAGCAGCAGTAGTAGTAGTAGCATGCACCGTTCAATTTTAGCTCTTTCTCTCTTTCTTGCTCCCTATGTGCACGTTTATCTATTGGATTTCTCTCTAGTCCTAACCTTCGTCTGCCAACTCTGCTTAGCTACAACATGCTGTGACAGTATACAAAAAAAAAATTCAACTGTAAACACATGCCAAAGAAATGTATATCGGACAGTGTGACAGGACAAGGCAGCAATTTGCCAAGACCGAACTATATAATCTGCTTGCCAAGTAATTGTTATGATAAGCAAGCAATTACTATGGAGACGAGTTATCGACATAACGCGTTAAACGCAGGAAATTTGGCACACACAAAAAAGTACATTTTAGAGTGCAATGAGCTGTATAAACGCCACTAACGATAACGTACCACTATAGTTATCTAACCAGATTTTATAAGTACAAATAAGTATACAGTGGAACCTCAGTTTACGAGCGTCTCTGTGGACGAACAAATCGGTCTACGAACAACATGTGTTGTTTCGCTTCACGAACGATGCTTCAGTTCACGAACATTTCTCTGGACCACCAATGAAAGGTCCGAGTTTCTGCAACTAGTTCCAGCAGAACATTTTTGTTACGGATAAGTTTTACTAAATACAGGAAACATCAAAAATGTGTTATAATTTCCAAAAATTTAAATTAAAATCGATATTAGTTTCAAGGATATGGCCTACATTGCAAATATGGCAAAAGTTAGTCTCTTGTTTTATTCACGCCAATTGCATATGCAATGGATGAAAATCCATTGATGACGTCGATTTGAAACTTAAACAGTATAATAATGCAAATATTCCTAGAAACAATGTTTGTTAAAGTAAATTTCTTAAACAGAATCTGCAAATGAACTTGATTCACAGCAACGTCAGCATGACGACACCACGTGGGTATCTTTATTTCCTATAATGTTGGGAATCATGGATGTATATATTAAACTGCTTTCTTCTAATATTACTGTTATATTTATTTTCTTTTTGTATTGTTTTCCCACATAAAGCCAGAACATGTTCAAAAAATTCTAGGACAAAGAACGCATTACTTGGATTTAACTAATTGCAATGGGAAAATTGTTTCGGATCACGAATCGAGGTTCCACCGTATATCAACCTGAGTGCATGTCGTGTTATGGATCCAAAAATGGAAACCAAGGAGACGTATAGGTTATCTTGTTAGAGTAATGGTATATAGTACATTTCCTAGTCTGCTATCTTGATTCCAAAACGTGATGTGCAGCAGGCAACCAATGTGAAATCAGAAATAAACGATTTAGCTATTATTCGGGTCAAACCTACAAGAATTCCCAGACTACTTGGGAAAAATTCCATGAACGCTCGGAATTTTTTTTAAGCAACAGGAATTGGTAAATCGCATACATTCAGTAGGTATTGTAGAAATTAAGAGGCAACAATAAAAATACGATATTGCTAAAGTAAATATTTTCAAGTTCATCGAATTTCTATGCCCCAAATGTATTGCTACGCAATCGTGTTAGTGCCAACATTTTTTAGGTACAATAAAGCACAAAATTACAAGAATAAATGTCCACATTTACATGTGTATATATAACACATTACTGAATACACATCACACCAGAGTAGACTCTAGAGAGAACTACGAAACATTCAGTTCCTTTCACTTCAATCAAACATAACATTTGCTTCTAACCCTAAAAAAATTCCATTCCTAACTAAAATCACCAGCTTTAATTAGCTTAAGTATTTACTCCAATCTTCACTATAAGCGTTTTGATTAAATAGGATTGAGACTAGCACTAACAAACAACACTGATTACTAAATTAGCAATGATTGATTGTTTGCATGTGCATATTGATTGCAATGTTGACGCATTAGGTTTAAATTCTCTACTAACGTTTAAACATCTTTTTTTCCATTAAAACATTTATCTTTCATTTGGGTATAAATTCATGAGGTTATTTTGCAATGAAAACTAGTATATCTAACAGTAATGTTTTTGTTTGTTTGAATTTAAGCACTATGTAAGAATCATCTGCTTCTATGCCTGCATTTCCGATTTCATTTCTAGGAAATAACACAATGTTAAAAATCTGTAGAATTCAAGTTCGCTTGAAAAAAAAAAGCTACAATGGAAATTAATATTCTAGCTATTTGTTCATTTTGTTCTGAAGAAAAAAAAGCACTATACAAAGTGGCTACTTGCATATTTTCAATTTTCGTGTAGGGTTTTCATACAATCTGAATTGCATCAGTACGGAAGTGAACCACAATTTCAAGCATCATAATTTACTGCTTTAAACGGTACATAATTTCATCTCTTCTGTTAAAGTCAAATTTTAGGGCTGAGTAGAGATGAAAGTTTTAATTTATTGAAAATTCAATTTCTATCATCATTAAAGTTGCTCACGACTGCATTACCGTCAAAGGTCCCTGGATTAAGGTCGTGTTTAAT
The DNA here is from genome assembly GCA_034696685.1 of Julus scandinavius. Classification (NCBI taxonomy): domain Eukaryota; kingdom Metazoa; phylum Arthropoda; class Diplopoda; order Julida; family Julidae; genus Julus; species Julus scandinavius. The sequence goes on along the minus strand of JAQGAE010002534.1, from coordinate 12,929 downwards.
CGCACATTCCACTAGCAGCAATTTGGTGCAGTCCGACAATTTTGCTTTCGTCACACTTCTAAATTCAATGCTCCAAAATACAAAATTTTCATTTTGGAGTCAGTTTCCAGACTCGTGATTTCAAAACAAACACATAGACGTAAAAGAAAACCGCACATATAATCGATATGCACTCCGATGCAACGTTTCAGACGTTTTGCATCAATTTGCAAACTGATATAAATCATAGTCCGCAATGCATATGAAGAGAGACTACTTGTCAGACTCGAGCAAGATATGGGGGGTAAAGCCACAAATAAAAGATGCATGGTTATTTCTAGAGATACATATATCGATATTCCTACCTATATATTGACATATCCTCGTTACTCCAAAGTTGATCTCGTCAGCTTACCGGTACGGTAATTCAACTGTATACAATTTTGAGCTAAACTGCATTTAAAGGGTCTGTAGTGGGCCCACGGCATTCTCGAAAGACCTAAGGCCCATAATGCGCTAGAATACAAATATATACATTTTAGGAAAAAATGTTGCTGCAACTGCTGCTGCTGCTGTTTCTCTCGTACTTATTTCATACGAGTAACAGGGATTGACGAAAAGGATCGTTGGGTGGCGCTGCGCTCGCACACCATAAAGGCAATACTAAAGTCCAGAAAATCTGCAGAACCGGCTGCAGCAGCCAAGGATCGACATCTGCGCCAAAAAATGGGAGAAGCGAGCGGAAGCGCAGCGCTCTACTCCAGCTATCAGGGATACAGGTTACAGGGTAGACCCCATTTGCAGACAACGAGGGATTCCCACAGACAAATGCCGCTTTTTGGCAAGATAGTCATCGCTTTAATCGATTTCATGAATGCCGATTGCCACAATTTTTTTTTTCCCTACCCCCAATACAATGTGTGTGTGTTTGCTACATGTACCGCAATGTCTCGTTTAACGCGCAGGAAACGGGAGCGTTAAGCGAATCACTGTTTCGAGAGGTCGGTTCAACACTGCCTAGAACAGAAATTGGTGTCAGCCGTCATGTTTCTTATTTATGAACACTGTTCATATGCTAAATTTGGCTGATGTTCATTAAAGGATTAACAGTGCTTATAGCTTAATAAAACGACCCCTTGGAATTTAAAAATATTTATATATTTATGTATTAATAAGCGCCTGTAATGGGCACACAACGTACTTGTTATCAAATTCTGGCAGTTAATTTAATTGAAGGGGAAACGAAATATAATTACGAATAAGCGAAAGAATGAGAAGATCAAATATTTGTGGCTTTTTCTAGTTTCACCCTAAATGTTCGTTGCTGTTAAATTTGATGTGATAATCAACATCGATTTAAAAAAAATTAATTGCAGTGCATTTCGAGTATGTGTGATCAACAGATTCTTCCCTATTTACATTTTAAAAGACATCGTTATGGTAAATCCATACTTATCATGGGACCAAAATACCCTAACAGGAAAGGATAAATAATTCCCCTCATTTTTATTCTAGCATAAATCATATTCAGAGCAAAATGAAATGGTTCGTTGGGAATGTGGATCAATATGGACCGGTGTTGTTTATTCACTTTTGATAGGAAATTTGATAGCAATATCTTAAGCCATATTTTGACAGATATTTTGATAAATTGACATTCTCATTTCTGATGAATGCTAATGTAGGCTTGATATAAAAATCCAATCGATCTGCCATCAAAACATAAGCAACGCCTAATAAAGTGTTCAACCTGCAATGCACCTTTGCCATCATGGTTTGCCTGCATACAGGGGTACATCTCAATGAAATATTTGATGCAATGATGAATTACTAAGCTTACCAAAGCGTCAAAACACATTATAGAGGCAATAGCTTTCAAAGAACTCAGCCTTAACTGGCTTATTTAAAGATAACCACTTATTTTTAACTTACTTTAAAGGAAATCATCATAGAGGCCATTCGAAAATGACGTCCCCGAAATTCCTTCAAAAATTGACTTCCCCCTTCCCTACCTCCTGTACACATAGTGTCCATTTTACACAGACCCCTCCCCCTATCATAGACGTCCTTAATTTTTTAATCGTAGGGTGTCCCGATAATTTGTTGGAGCATACAAAGGCCCATTCTATAAATTTCCAAGCTGTTTCGCTGCCATTTCACGATATTTTTCCAGATTTTTCTGATTAATGGAAATTTCAGCATAAAATTGAGATTGTGTATAAGACTTTGTGTTACAAAGTCTTTATTTCCTATAATTTTGGAAATCATGGATGTACGTATACGTATATAGTAAACGGCTTTCTTATAATATTACTGTTATATTTATTTTCTGTACTTCGATTTACATTAATTGCATTGGGAAAAATGGATCCGGATCACGAACTTTTCGGTTCACGAACAGGGTCGAGAAACGGATTAAGTTCGTAAACCGAGGTTCCATAGTATATATTTGCTCCGCCTTTGTACATACGTTACCACAAAAAAGTGCATACGAAAGCAACATTTCATCCAGCAACCATCTAAATGCGTCCACTCATAAAGAATTTGAAAACATAATACGTCGCTTTCGATGAAAATAAACACGAGAGCACGCTGCACAGAAGCCAAACATCGGCAACCTTACTTTAGCTTATTATGACGCCGCAATACTAAATCTATCCTGGCCTCATATAGGTTAATTCAGCACATGTAAACTATTAAAATATTCTCACTGTTTAATACTGAATAAGGGACTAACCACATGTCTGTGGACTAAACGAAGTGTATAGAGGGTGCTACCCTTGCCAGGTTTTTTGAAATAATTTTTTTAATTAAAATTAAATCCTAAATGACTACCTTAGATCATGCTTAAAAACAATTGCATTAGACCCTTTCTTTAAGTAAACGAAAGTAAAAAACAAAACCAATCAGAGCTAGATAAGTTGATAGATTGAAAGACATACCACCTAAATAATGCAGAATGGGAGATTTCGTAGCAATGTCCTCATAATCAAGGTATAGTATACGAAAGTTATTAAATAATGAATATGTATAAGTTAATCACATTCCCTGGATCCATCAGTTTCTAGCAAGCAAAGTAGGGAATTGCAGTGGAACCTCGGTTTACGAACTTAATTCGTTCCTTGACCCTAGTCGTGAACTGAAAAGTACGTGATCCGAATCAATTTTTCCCATTGAAATTAATGTAAATCTAAATAATGCGTTCTTTGTCCTAGAAATATTTTTTTTAACATGTTATGGCTTTATGTGTGGAAATAATAAAGACAGGAAATCTTCGGATATTTAGTGCTGATTGTTAAGAATTAGAAAAAAAACAAAAAAAAACTTCCCTTTCTTTTCAGAAACCTAATAAAGGAAATAAGTGAACCTTAACTCACGTAGAATGAATATTCAGAATGGTTTTTCATAGTTTTTTAAAAGTGTAAAATTCCTCCTTAATTTTATATGAGATAACTACATTTGTCCATAATCTTTGGATTGGTGGATTAACCACCAATTAAACTAATCTTGCCGAAAACTACTTATATGAAATTTGCTTGCCCTAAAAGAAATTTAATTGAAGAGAGTTTTAATTTATACAAATTATATTTCATTCAAACAAGTGCTGCCATTTAAATAGCTCTGCATTATAACTTACTTTATACAATAACCCATATTAGCTGTATTAAATTTACATGGCCTTATATAAGCATGTGCTCCGTGCGTGCGTGTTCGTGAACTGAAGCATCGTTCGTGAAGCGAAACAACAAATGGTGTTCGAAGACAGAGACGTTCGTAAACCGAGGTTCCACTGTATAGCGCTCTATAGCGTCAATGTTGTTAACCCTTATAGTTTGATCGTTTGTGCAATAGCTAAATGCTTCGACTTCAAATATCTCTTCATTATTTTGATATCCTGCTCAACTAGAGATAGATAAATGTTATGCACAATTTTATTCAACGGCCTATTGGCAAATTGCAGTTTCGTTGATGCTGCAAAAGAGAGCATTAAATTATTGCAGAGGGAAGCAGTATGTGTTCAAGGATATGAAAGAAGCATTAAAGCAATTTGTAATGCAATCTTAAATGCAATACATATTTTGTAATCGTGAATGGACAGAGTGAGTCAAAATTCGCGTAACACACTCTCGTTGAGAGAGTGTAAGGGGACAATGTAACTTATGAACCCTTGTAATTCAGAACAGCTGGCACGTGTTCTATATATTTAAACATGGGTATTAGATTTTCACGTGGAAACAAAAGGCCATTTGTTTGTGTTAAATATCACGTGGAAAATCGACCATTGCCATTAAACTCATTCGAGCAGGAAGCTATAAGGGATTACATTTAATGATGAAATTTGCCTCAATGAAATTCAAAATGGAGCACCGCGTTGAAATGCAGAAACTTCGCTATCCATGATAAAAAAAATCCCATTCCAATTACTTGGGTTTTGAGAAATAAAATAAAAGTTAAAATGTCTCGAGTCGTGCATAAAGCATTACAGTTTCTGCTTTTCAGGTCAAAAAGACGTATAGACGAATCCGGTTTAAATTATAGATGACTATAATTAAGGTTCATGGTGCGGATGAAATGCAGGACTAACAGCGAGAGAAACGCAGAAAGAATTTGTGGCGAAACTCATTGCTTTTTCAATTGTCGTTTGCGAGCGTGCACGCAAGTCCATCATGAATATTCATGACTTTTGCGTTGGCACCGTGTAGCCACCATGGCATGGGTTTTTATTCTACATCCAATGACCAACTGAATTTGACATTTAGCCAGGTAGCTTTCCAATTATGAAAATGCCAAGAGCTCATTTCGGAATACATTTCCATCAATAAACCCTGTGTGTAGTATGCTATAAAACATACACACATCAGATCATAATTCATATACACTACATTTTCTATTGTTTACTTCCACCAGCATTATAACTTATAAATCATTCACTATGTGCCATATACTCGTATACGGTTGGTTGGTGCGCAGTACCCACATTTTGAGTTCCAATTTCCCCATCGATATTTAATGAGATTAACCTTGTCGATCATGCTAGTTGCTTCAATTAAGTGATAATTAAACGACACAACAACCCAATAAACATATCATCCTTACCAACGAACTATCGATTTTCAGTTATCTTTTATTTGAAACTTGATTTTGCGCCAAACATGACTTTTTCACCATTACCGACATCTCGTTCGAGACGGACATTAACGAGAAAATAATTACTTTATAACTTTCTTATATGTCAAGCGTCGACAAATTCACCAAGAACTAATATGTAAAAAGAATGAAATTGTGTAACATCTTGAAAAGTCACTTAAGAAACTTCAATTCAACAACGAATGTCGTTTTAAATGGCATGGCTATTGTCGTGATTGCTTTCTTTTATCATATAGTCACTTCACCATGACTGTAAGTCCAGCTTTGGCCAATGAGTGCTCATCATATTTTTATATCTAGACTGATACACTGAATTTGTCAGTCGTCTACCCAACTTTAGACAAACGTATGATTCAACTTCAGACTTCGCCTAGATATATAATATAAGGTCAGTTCCTTATGCAGCTCAGCATGCCTACTCTTAGATTCAGCATGAATTCACCAAACAATTTTTTTTTTAATTTTTACCCACTCGTTTTGCCTTTTTCCCCCTACAAATGTCACGAAATGAATGTTCTTAATAATATTGCAGCACAAATTATAATAAAAAAAATCTTTCGCACATATTCCTTGTTGGGCGATCTGGAATCAATAACCTACAATTACTGCGTCCCATTAACTTTTTGCACTCAACTGAAACACAAAAGCGCAAACACTTCCCGTCTTAGGATTAAACTATCTCGAAAACTATTTAAGATAAGCGAACGAAATAAGCCAGGCATATAATTGATTTCACGTACCATGGACGGAAAATAATAACAATATGCTATATATTGTATACGACGTACAATTCCTAGAATTACAGGCAAAAAAAATGTTTCGAGAATTTGCAGATTCGTGGAAAGTGAACAGCTATCACAGTCAGATATCTCAACTACGACACCTTACTACAAGTAGAACTATTCTTCATCTGAACCAAGGATCTACATCAGCAAAAATTGTATTCATACTTCAGAAGTGATATAGTATGTCAAATGAGTAAATACTCAATTTTGAAGATTACCTATACAGACCCTTAAAAGCTTCAAGTTTTCATTCATTTAGCTAACTTATCATGGCATACGACTACTTTAAGTGTGCTCAACTCCTGTACATCGCTCGATAAATCATTGTTAGAACAAAGGCAATATATACAACTTTGTATTCGGCGACGCGGCTTACTGTCGCTTTTTGGCAAATTTAAACAATTTACTGTAGTTCATAAGTTGCGCATGCTCGGTATAAAAACTCATTAAGGCAGGAATTTCATGCATGCCCACGTATACAGTATTCATTCCCATTTAACTTGGCAACGCCCAGCAAGTTTTACTGCCAGTTTACGTTTTTCAGCACGCAGAGACGTCACCGAATTCCCTAAGTTATTTCATGTAATATTAAATGACAAAAATGAAATTTTTGCACTACTAATGCACTGTATTTGGAGTGTTTAAAAGAACCCAACATCTGTTTCTGATCAATGAAGCATAAAAGCCTCAGTACTTTAGGCATATATCTCATGTCCCACTATAATTCAATACACAATACAGTAGAACCTGTCTAAATGCATACTCTTGGGACCGGTGAAAAATATGTATTTAGAAAGGTTGTGCGTTTAAACATGTTCATCGGCAGACATGGGCACATACACCTGCCAAATAGGGAATTGCCTCTTTTTTCCGATCCTAGATGAGTCACTAGCTATTGGGAACTATTTTAATACATATACAGTAATTGACTTGTATCTCCCTGCCTGTTGTATTTGGTTAAAATTGTGTAGGCCTACATAAAAAAATGGCGTCTAAAGGTTCAACGTATTCACTACAATGACAGATTCTGTCCGTATATCACTGGGACAGTACAAAAATGATCATCCAAGTGCTTCACACAATGAACTCATACAGTGGCTAGAGACAACTTAAAAGATTAAGGTCAGCTAAGTTACAATCTCTATAGAACACTGAAAAAGTCAACATAGCCAAACCTATACACCCATACCTCGTTTTAGGGCCTAGACACGTTCCGGAAAAGTAGGCCGTATAGCGAAAAGCCGTATAACGAATCAATTATTACCATAGAAACCCATGCAATTCAATTACATCCGTTCCAATTTTTTACAAATTAATATATATTTCTTTTAGTTCATAAAGCATTTTATTCTTTTTATTTTCTATGAAAGTTCTTGCATTAAAATAAAAGTACAAAACAATGGACTAATAATAAACGTTAATTTAAAAAAATCATATGCACATACATATGCATGTATACATATAATGAAAAACAACCAGTGGCGGCTCGTCCATAGACACTGCGGAGCTGCAGCACCCCAAACACTGGATATCATCGATAACATTTAATATAACGAGTTTTTTTCTTTAATTCTTTCTAATTTCATTTATTCTTAATCTATTGTTTTGTTTAATGTATTTAATTAATTCTTTAGTCATCCCCCATGCAATGACAAAAGATTTTAAAGATGTTTCACAGTTCCAGCTGCAAGGTGTTTGACTGTTGTGCGCATGCGCACATGACATCCCATTTATCTTTTGGCCGTATAACGAAACATTGTGGGCCGTATATCGAAAATGTGCCATAATTTTAAAAAAGGCCGTTATAGCGAAAGGCCGTATAAAGAGCAGCCGTATAACGAGGTATGGGTGTATATGTTAAACGTCTATATAAGGACAGTCAGATATCCAGCTATGGATTCGGCACTTATTGAGTGGTTTAATGCCAACCTGCTGCATGGAACATGTCAATCTAAGTGGTAACCTCATCTTAGTTTGATGTTTTTTGCAGTTCCTTTGTGGATATTCACTTACAAAATCATTGGGGCCAATACAAATTATTCATTATTACTTTAGGACGGTTTATTCATTTTTACATGGGTCCCAAGTCGGGACCAGCACATTTTATGCATTTAGAGAGGTTATTCGTTTACACAGAATGCATTTAGACAGGTTCTACTGTCGTGGTATGTGACAGAATTTTCGTCAATAGAGGCCTCTCTCGATACTACTATATAGAGTACAACTAATTCATCTCCAATTTGTCTTTTAAAATTGCTATTTAAGTTCACAACCAAATTTGACTGAGCCCATGGATGAATGGAATATGGAGGAACTCCCTTTTTGATGCACGTTTACACATTTCATTAAAGCACAATACTGCATAAGACGTAATTACCTTTCCGTTTGGATAAGCTCGAAAGTCTTTTCATTGTTCAATATGGCTGGCGAGTAGCTGTTCATTTCATCAAAACAAATAACGATCTCTAGAAACAAACAAGTTATAGCATGTATGTTTGCATCAAAATGTATACATAGTATTCATGGTTGAAATAAAGGAAACAGTTTCCATATCAAGTTGAACTGTAATTACGTATGTAGGGGTTTATAATGGCTTACAAATCCATGCCATAAAGAATGCTAGTTAAGAAAAATACATAAATGTATTTGGAGGGATCTGCACATTTAAACTCATCTCTAGCTATGCCATTGCGTCATGTTATCATGTAAGTTGGTCCGGGAATTATAACTAAAAATCAATTTATGATAGCGTGTGAATTATGGCCATTTTTCTGCCTTCTGCTTTTGAAAGCTTGCTTCGTACTAAAATCGTTACCAAGGTCTTATAATTGCGGTCAAGCATGAAACTTCAGACCATTTTCAGCTAAGGGGAAATTCGGAAATAAGTGTTGAGATTGGAGAAAATGAATCACAGATACTGTTGAAAGTTCAACGAAAAAATGTTCAAAATATTTAAAATAAGCCGAAACTTACAGATAAGGCCAAATTAGGTCTTATTGTCTAGTGTAAATTACCACGGTATCTGTCTATAATGCCAGAAGCCGAGAAATAAACCAATAATGATACAATTATATATAGAAATAGCGAATATATTAAAATTACAATGTCTATAGTAAACTTTTAAAATCTTCCCAATTTATTTTCAGTGAAAAAAGTCGAAACCAGTTAAACTATGTGCATCCACCTAAACTTCCAAATTGCACTCTCGCACAGAAAAATCTGAAAATTACGAATGCAGTAATTTATTAAATTAATGAATAATTTGCTAATTTCAATCATACGTTCAAATTGCTGACATTAATTCGGTAATTTTGAAAAAGGGACTTCAAAGCAAACTGTGATTACAAAATTAAATTTTGATACTTTAATTTATAGATTGATGTTATATTAAAATTTGCAAATGTAAGCGCTGCAAGTACATAATTCCCACAATATGAATAAAAAACCGTACATTTATTAAAGATCACATGATCTCGTTTAAATTGCAAGCCTTATTTTGGCAATAATATATATACAGTTGTAGTCTTTTCCAGAAAAAAATGGCTTCAATGGCCCTGGTAACTAAGATTTCCAAGGTTCCTGCCAGCAGATCCAATGACTTTTTCATATTTCTAATGTATAGGGTCAAAATAACCAGGACGAAATTCCGTACATGAATATGTACATGCAAACTCCGAGAATTAAATTTCATTTTACCTTCATCTTGCATGATTTAATTTCACCCTGAAAGAGTATCCAATTTGCATAGCATCAACACCGTAGTCTGCGCACTATTCGTTAGGATAAATCCAAAACAACACCAGCCTCTACAACTGATCACTTTAAAATGCTGTGGCTGGCACATCCACCAGCTGCCCCTAAATAAAGCTAAATCAGTACTGGGGTTCCCTTTTGTTATTTACAACACGCGATATAAACTTGAAAACAGCAGCTCTACCTGCCTTATTTTTGGCCATAACCGCATTCTGCATTGCCTTACACGAGTCTGGGTTGGGCTTGTTTATAATTGCGTGCGTATTTATGAATAAATAAAATGATAGTTTCATATAACCCTTTTTTAGGTGCATATTTTATTTTATGTAGCCAACGAAATGTTGCTTTAATTAGGTTTCGCTTTGATTTAGCACGCGAGGCAAGCATCATGGATGGAAATATGTAGTCTTGATTCTGATAAGGCCAGTTTTCAAATTAAGTTTTACTTCCATATTTCTTTACCATTCTCTGCAACGTTTATTTCAGTCTTCCATACCCTTGTATGATGCAATTGCCTGCTATATAAGACATCTTTCATGTATAGGTGAATCGGAAAAGAGGATGTAATATGACACGTGAAGGCCATGTTGTAGACAGTATATTACCTAACTTGGTATATACCAATTAGTAGCCGTTTATTAGTTGTTTATTAGTTTCAATAAATGTTCAGATATGATGCAGTATTAGTTTGCACGCATATCGGCGGCATCGTGAAATCTTACATGTTGACAAGGTGTGGTCTACATATCAGATAATTAGAAATATGTCATAACGACCTAGTATGTAATTTAATAATCATTCTTTGCATATCGCAACATTATATGATCATTCGCACGATCACGGGATCTGCCATAAATCTGGTCATCAGGATTACATGATCGATAACAAAGCATGTATACAACTCTATGCCAAATTTAGTAAATTTGCATGATATCGAAATATACTATCAAATAAAAGATTACCCTGGATTTGGTTCATCATTTTTTGATCAAATAAGTGTTATTTGCTCGCGCAAACTGATCGTTGGAAGCATTTGCAAATACGATTTTTAGAAAGTAGCTCTTGTTTACTTCCTAGCTTTCGTATCGAGAATCTTCCTCTTTTTATTTTTATTCATTCTGGACTACTGCCATCCAAATCCATATCCGTTTTCATCTTTTTCCTTGGTCGTCTCACTTGTAGATTGACTCGTATGCAAGTATATATATATAATACATTTTCAAGGGCTCTGTCTTCCTCCAAGCAAAAAAATGGTGCTAGCAGATGAGGAAATTCGCAGTTTTTAAATACAAATTGAGCGACTTTCTACTGCTTGTCAGTTTATATACTGTAGGTGCATGCATATATAGAATGTCAGAGTAAGACTATAAATACATACAATTTTTGATGCTATTTACAGAAGTGAATGTAAGCTTTAGAAGGCCAAAAGATAGGAAATACGCAATGCTATAGGGGATGATGAAGATCTTGGAAGTTTTTCAGGACATACTTTGCCAACCTGACAAAAACGTGGTATAGAAATAACACGTGCGCAGATTGATGGGTGTTAAAATTGTCTAAGAAAATATTTTATGGCTTTTTTATGATTATTATATCTCAAACTCAAACCTTCCCAATGTCGTTGTTTTTGTTTTTAAGGTTCATTGGCAGTTCATTGAATAGACAGAGTAAGGAATGGGCCTGCACGTTTATGCCTTCTACATTAAAAATGAAATACATCCAAGATCATCAAGTCGTAAAACTTTTTCAAATTACACCGTAGTGGGATGTTTATTGTAGAAATTGTTGGTATCTTTCCCAATAATAAAACTATACATCATGTCATGCTTACACGGTGTTAAAGCGGAACGCATTTTGTTTGTTTTGAATAAGAAGCAACCGCAGTTTTAAAGCTATTGAGTGTTGAAACGCTTAACAGATAAAATAAAGCAAGAAAAAAATCACAACCAAAGGCTACATTAACAAAAGCGTGTGTTTTTTTAAAGGAATTAGCCCAAAATTTGCTCCGATTATAAAAAAAAATAAATGTAGTGAACCTAAAAATCACTGTCAGCCTAAACGACACAAATGGGACTAGTGCATTTTTTGTTGTTGTCAGAACTGTGAAAAAATACAGTACTTTCCGTATTGTGATATGCTGTATTAAGTATACAAATTAAGTTCCTCAAACATTAAGTATGGCAAATATACTAGAAACTACACACGATGCATTGTGAAAATTAAAAGCTATTTAAAGTTATTTTTTAATTATTCGTACAGATCAATTATAATGCAAAGTTGCGAGCATACAGCGGAAAATTCGTATTGGCAGCTTATCAGTGTAGATACTTCACGCGAGAGGATCTCAAGCACGGAACGTTTCAGTTTTGAAATTAACAGTGCAATTGAATTACACATGTAATAAAGATTTTGACTTTGAACATGAGCTAAATCTACAGCCCTTGCCAGTGCTTTCATCCATGACCCTATTACTCGGGCAATTTTACATGTCAGGCATGCTAATCATTATTTTTTATTATTTAATTACTCATTTCCATATTGTTATTAAGGTGCTCATCTTGAAAAATCGGGGCATTATAATGGAACACACTAAGGTGTGCATAATATGGTTGGATGGGGATTTTTGAGGCGAGTGTGGTGGAAATGTTTGTGTCGCGATTATGGCTATTTCAGTGGTCATTTCATACAAGAAATGACCATTCAGTGTTAACCCTAGTTGGGGTATTTGTTTAAGCCATGTTTGGCATTCATAGGGGATTTTTTGAGGGGTGAAAGCCTCCCCCCTTTTCAGGTAAACAAACTACGGTTTGTTTACCTTAATTACTTGCTCAATATTGCTCCTCCTTGTCTCACTGGAGAGCCAATACGGAGACAGCAGGTGATGTTCACCCAGGGCAATATTGGATTCTTCCAGCCCCTTTGTCTCTGTATAGGACCCAGATGATATAAGGAGGAATTTCTTGCCCAGAGAGCCAGACTAGTTCAGGCTCTCGAACTTGAGGTGTTAGTTCTGTGGCGTCTCAAGCTTTTTCTAAACTGTTGAAACATATTATGTATGTCATAACTTTTAAACTTAACTTATTTGAATAAACCAAGGACCTGTTATTTTAACTTGTAAATATACGTGTTACGTAAGTTATTTATTTATTGACATCACAGCGCGATCATTTTCAACGGACGAGAGAGATTAAGAAAGAGAACTCAACCTCTCTTTCGGTTGAGCTAGTCTCATTTGTGACGTGAAGGAGAGTGGGAACGCATCTG
>JAQGAE010002533.1:0-17410 GCA_034696685.1 Julus scandinavius | reverse complement strand
CTATTTTAAACAATTTTTATTTTTATTTAATCTCTTTTTGTTTGGCTGTGATTGTGTTTTAGAATTTCACCCATTGAAATTGATAAGGTTATATACCACCTTAAGGTGCGTTTCTACGTGAGATTAACTCTCGCGAGTTACTCGTCACATGTCGTATTCCACAAAAATTCCCAAACTTAGCTTCAAATATTAAAAAACCCTAAACATAAGCTTCTCGACAGCTGCTCTCAAAATTCGAACATGATTCGTATTTTGCGAGCTGCTATCAGAGAGGCCAAGGCTCATGTGTTCACTAACGATAAAATTCGAAAACGACAACTCTCGAACAGTTGCACGTGCTACATTGAGAGCTGCTATCAAGAGTTTCTCTCACGTGGAAACGCGCCTTGAAGTGTGGGATGTGTGAGATATGGAAAGTTCCCTCATTTTGGGATGAATTTGAAGGAAATTTCTTGTATTAAGGCTGAAAAGGAATGGCGAAATTGGAATTTAATGTGTTCTTGACTTGGATTGATTTCTCAATAGAGGACACTTAATTCGTAAAGTTCCTTCATTTTGGATAAATTTGAAGGAAAATCACGTATATCCAGTTTTCTGAATATTTACTTCAAATTCTATTCGATTATTCACGTAAAATTTACCCATTTTTTAAACTTTGTAAGTCGAATCAATGCTCTTCTGCCACAACTCACGTTTTAGCAAAGTTGAAACAGGTATGGCACATTCAAATGCAGTTGGGGATGAATTTGAATTTTTTTTTCTTGTATTAAAGCTGAAAAGGATTCAAATCTTACTCAATTATACCTGTGAAATGTACGGATTTTTTTAACTGTGCGCCACACGCTAGAAACCACGCCCACATAAGATACAGTATATGCAAAACTCGCCACACAGCTCTACTTTAAATTGCCTAAACATGAATTATAGATGGCGTGTATGAATAATTAGATGACGACATCATTAATGGATGATCGAGAAGACAGATAACCCACAGTGCGTTCATAAATCCTGCATTCCCTACCTGTCCTCATGATATATCCCGTAATGCAGGCACGTCCCCAGTATATATTTGTGCCAGAGCCCCAGTCTACATGCCATGCAGTGTCCTACGACATCAACAGTACGCCGTACATAAAATGCCATTATGAGTACGACGGCGCTGAGGGAAATGTGATTTTGTCTATCTGGCGAAGAGCTGTCACTGGCAAATGTTAGTCAGCCTTTTAACGTTATCTTCTGCGCTAATAATCTGATTGCAACCTTTCATATCCGTGACACGACGCTAGGTGGCTCATGTGCCCTGAAAGGAAGGAAAAACGCCTTATGCATGTAATCCGAACAACGTTATTCGGTGCAGAGCCCCACCATCTCAAAAATCATTTTCTCTCTTTTTTTTTTTTTTTAAAGGCAATACAGATAGAAGGCTTACAGAAGCCGATACCTTCTATGCGGCCCCAAAATCCCTGTGAACAAAAAAAAAAAAAAAAAAAACTGTTCGCCGTTAACACGTCTGAGGAACACTTAGCAGAGATTACACGTTGGATACATGGATTGTATACGTGACGGTAACACCTCGACATCCCCATGCGTTGTTCGACGAGAAAATGGGTTTGGTACAACATATGCCAGTCGATAAAATGTCAAGGGGAGTTTTGCTATTTATTCGGGCCTAAATATTGCAATATCTCAACTTTGTCTCTTTATTTGCGGTGTGCCTACAGGAAATGGGGAAGTTAAAAAAAAAAAATACACATCATGCAAAAAAAAATGTGTAAATGGAAATATATGTTGTTTTTTCCCTTTCCCCCATTTCCTTAGAGTGAGATTTAGCGTAAAATGTGTGCTCATAAGGAAAGATCTTCAACTACATTTTTTTTTCCCAATGTGCTTATTACAAAACGCGTAAAATCCATAAATAAACGTCTGTCACTTAAAGAAATTATCAACCCGTCACTCAATTCCGTGTGAATAAAATCGAAATTTCTATCTTCATTTGTCATAACATTTCCAAGGGATTGGTAATGTCTTCACACCGTGCTTCCATCCAGTCCATCACTCTTAACATACAAGCATCTTACATATAGCCAGGTGGCAGGCAAGGGCCATCATCCAAAGACTCTTCTCATCATAATAATTGCGTGGGAAAAACTACTAGGATTTGAAAATGCAGCTCACGAAAGAGTAATTTGATTGTTTCGGTCAAATTTTAGCATTACTGGGTTACCCCGGTCATCAGAGATGTAAGCCACATGGTACAATGTATTCCAGGAAGGGCTTTCTCCCATAATGCTAATCCAAAATCCAGTCACCCGTCACATTTCGAGCAAATTTAAGTCAGCAAACGTTTAAAATTGTGTTATGTACAAGTATTTCGATGCATTGTACGAAGATGGTACATTCCTCAGTTGTTATATGCGATACCAACCGTCGTTGTTTACACTTTAAACTGCCAGGGGTCAGCTATATAAAATTGTTACAAGAAAGCAAACAGATAGGACAATCTAAACTTGTAGACTCGTGATAAAGTTCCTGAACTTAAATCCATCTTTATCCCAAAGCAAATTTTAAAACATGAAAATCACATGTTTAACACCAACCATAGAAGATAATGAATTCAGATGACATGTGCTGCATCTGCATAACAATCATTACACGTACACCAACGTTAAAACCGACATTGCTTTTTACACAAATACAATTCTTAAAAAATCATTGTAAATAACATATTGCAACAATATTACAAATCCATACTTTGACCTAAACATATATCAAACTTCAGGCTTGTACATAAATAAGTAAGATGCTTTTGCATCTTTCTCTTGTCCAGAACTCCATCAATAAAATATTGTGCATAAAACGACCATGGTTCACGTAGTCATGGTTACGCCAAGATACCACATGCTGAGCTTTTAAAATCTTAGATCAATTGTAGCATCCACTCTATACTGTCTAAACTGCGCATTGGTCAAGGGACATTCACGTGACTAGCAGTGATGGGCAGTAATTGAGTATATTGAATGAATTCGATTAACGAGCAAAAGAGCACCGAGTACAAAGAGTAATTGAAGTGCCAAATGTACTCAATAGGAATGAGTGAAAAAATAATTGAATACAATGAGTAACAATGAAATTGAGTATGAATAGAAATACTTTTAAGTAAATAACTGAGTACATTGAATACATTTGAGTATCGAAATGGAGTAACTTAACAGGGGTGTAATCCAAAAGGATAATACATCCCAGTTTTTATTGTTATTGGATGCACTGTTCTTTTTTCTCCCCATTTATTTATTAATATTTTGTTCACGTGGTCACGTCTTTAATTTTAATTGGTTCTGCTTGTAATAAACTCTACTTGTGTATAAAACAAATACTTTTACAATCCGCCATACTCATATCCATGAGTACAATTTGCCAAATTTTGATTACAATACTACTCGTACTCATTTCCTATGATTACTGATTACTTGTACTCTACTCACTGTGGAGTACGATTCCAATATACTCGTAATCAGTACTCTTGCTCATGAGTACAATTTGCACAAGTCAGATTACTTATTTCGTATGACTACTGCTTACGTGTCTTACTCATGAATACAATTTGCAAACGTCTGGTGACTATTATTTTTTTCTGGGTTTAAGATGTTGTTAACCAGGGTGACAACCACTATAGTGTTTCGCCACCATTACAAGGAAAAGCATTCGATTCCCAAGACAAACCATGAACTTTTTTCCTGAAATGAGTATAGCGCACATGTGTCGGTTGCCCTGGCCACAACACCATAAGCCCAGGGTTGAAGAACACAAGTGTGGAACTTGATAGTACGATCTCACCCTTATGCACACAGGAAAAAGCTGGTTGCAAAACTTACCACTTGGGAACATCCGTGGTTGTAAGAACACGCAAACAGTGGGAGAAATCTGCTCGGTTGATTGACCAAAAGAAGAGTGAAAATCCACCAGAGGAGCAGCAGGATCAATTGGAACACCCAACTATATGGAAAAAGAGAAAAAATCAATTAGCACTAATGCGTTTGATAATGACATTTGATTCACAATTAGACGTCTAGATTCTAGATGGACACACACTTGGATAAGTGAGGGCATGGGTGTTTGTATCCAGCTGATGTGTCTGCCTTATATGTTCCATAAAAAATACACCATAATCTCAGTAAATATATCACTCAAATATGAAACAATCGTTGAAATCAGCTTAAAAAAACAAGAGAAGCAAAGATTGCAAAAGTATAGCAGAGTACCCAATATGCTGATGGATGTTACTAAAAATACACAAATCACGATTCCAATGGCCCGTTGCACTCGATGAAAATCCATCGATTTATATGAAAAGCCGTTTTAATGGGGGAACGGTTTTGACTTGATTTTCCTAAGGGGAGATACTACGATCTCCGAGCTACTGAAAACTCAAAAAAAGAATATATTTTGAAGAAAAAAAGGACCTCACGCAGGGTTTTTGGCTTTCCACCCATTTAGTAAGGACCCCCGAGCAATGTTTAACCAATGGATATATATTTAAAAGTAAAGTGCCTATCAATCAATCGCCTTAGATATAGTACACCATGGCGTAATGACCCATCTACAGCATGTTCGCTATGGGTGGACAAGGGGTAAAGCTGAAATCAATTTTCAACGAGGGTAGAGGAGGTCATCAAGCCCGGGGTTAGATTCCAATTAAATCCATCATTAAAGCCATCCCTAACGCAATTTACGTAGCAAAATTAAGGTTCAGCAAAGTTACTAAAAGTCAATTCCTGGAGTCAGAACGCTCGTCGATATGCAAAATATGTGCAAATATTTGCATGAGAAAAATAGCAGTAAACAACATGTCTAACAACCAAGTTGTCATAGTAAATCTGAATACCTGAATATTAAACGTATAAAAAAACTACTGTTATGCAGTCGATTTTAATAACCTTATATTTTTAATTGCATCAATGTTTTATTTTTGTTTACTTTCATTTGTAAAAACTAACTGAAAAGGCAAATGCCAAACATTACAAATTATATATCATAAGCATTGATCTTTAGTGAAATTATAATTTTTAATTATATACATTTGATGCTTTCATTTCTAAAGAAAGTAAAACTGCACAAGATACAATAATTTTATTGATGAATTAAAAATATCTTTTCCACGAAATGTCACAAGTTGAAATGCAAGTGAAATGCAAAAACGTCAATACAAAAGCTACAGTTATTCAATAAAACTAGTTTTCAACAATTAATGTGTTACAGAAATAACTATCATTATACCGTTTTACATCACAAATGCACTGTCATTTTGGGAAAATAAGCATTCGTGGAAATATATTCAACATGCAATTAAACTACATTGTGAAATGTTTAAGCCGATTTGAAAATGGGTGCCATGGTCACAGTTTAGACATATTTAGAGAAAAACAAAAGGATTATCTCAGAGTTTTAAACATCGAAATATTAACTTCATAGATTCAATGAAGAATAAGCTCGCAAAACCGTGACTACTATTAACTGTGAGCATTTATTTACGCTTACAAGTACTTACTGTATAATGAGCCTTAAATCCAATTAACTGATGCATAATTTTTATTTTTACGCTTTTTGAATTACAAAAAGGCAGCTGAAAATACGAGGAAAACGGTATCTATGCGAAAAGCAACAAATTAAATCTTGTAGGACAAGATAATTGTAAACACCGAGGAGACAAAAACTCCATTCAGAGCATATCAAATTTATTCGGGTACCGGTAATTTTACGTGCAAATGAGGCCAGTGGCCTGTCGTCTTTATATTTACAAGGCATGTACCACCCTAAATCACCTGTGTACTAAAAGTAACAAAGAACGTAGTGTTAAGTACCTGTACAATTTTCGGCTAAATGCATTCAATTGTATAATAAACTGCTCTACAAACTTTGAAAATCTAAATATTTCTAATAGGTATACATACAGTGTATAACTGACATCACATTTCCAAACTTTTAAAAATTTGAATGTGCTACTGACTCACATCAACCCTTATTTTAGTACATAAACGTTAATTATCCTTACAAGTCATTTTCATAATAATCCTTATAATTATGGATAATGGATGTCACATTTTAGTAGCCACCATTTGAGCAAGTTTGAAACATAGTTTTGTGCGAAAAGCAATATAGATAACCACATTATTTATTACCACGCATTGAGAAAACAAAATGAAACCAAATTCATACTATCATAAATTAAAGTATTTTTTTATAGTAATATTAATTGAAGAAGTTATATCAATATAACGAGGGTCCAAAAATTGAGAACGACTTTAATGATAAAATCAATTCCGATGAACTCATTTCTATACATTGCGGTTTTCATACAGTAATTTCCCAAATTAAATTTATTTTCATTTTGCATGAGATAACCGCATCAGCACATAAATTATTTAGATTGAAACCCTGGTCAGTTTATTCTAAAAAAACACTACATTTACAAGTTCACAGGCATACAATTATTGCAATTTCAAAACTGTTCAGATGACCTCTAAACCTCATGACAACTACAAACCATGAATAGACAATGTATATTAAAATTAAACTGATGCCACACTGCATGTTTTATGAAACTGCAAATATGTTTGTGATATGTGGATGCCCACCAAATTTCTGCAATCAAGTTTCATGAAACTTTTGGCCTAAAAACGTGTTTCCAAGAAACATTTCGGTGAGGCCTCAAGAGGCGGAGACGATCAAAGGAAATCAATGAAACATTGTTTCATGGTTATGGCGCTCTTACTACGGCATTTATGCTCCACGTGCTACGAGGCAAATATCGTTTTTTGTGTTCACCCTAGTATAATCATCGTCTACAATAAAGGGCATGAAGCAAACTTGACCAGCAAACAGTGTGTGGACAATTACATTTGGACATAAGTATCCCCTAATTTGAGCAAGTTTGAAGCATAGTTTTGTGCAAAAGCAATATAGATGTCCACATTATTTATTACCACTCATTGAGAAAACAAACTGAGACCAGAAATATGTAGAAATATACAGAAATATGCTAATGAAACAACGTTACAACAACTTATTTTGATGAAACGTTATTTCAGTTTCATGAAACATGCAATGTGAAAGCAATGTAAAAGTGAAATCTGCTGCATATTTTGTCATAGCCTTGGGACACACATGTCTGACAATCTGACAAGAATTGTATGCAGATTAACTGGAAAACTGAACTGAAAGACGCCGCTACATCCGCACCATGTCCACAGTTCCTCCACATTACAATATTTGGATGAAAAAACAAAATGTAGTGAATCTAGATATACTTTAAGGCATGCATAGACAACTTCGAAAGTTCATCTTCATGCCTTGTTGGCACCGACAGCTGCGTGTAAGAAAAAAAAATTACATCACCGTCTCTGGCGCTTGTCACCCCACAAAAAAAGACCGAAAGAGTCAATGAACAATTAAAAATAAAAATATCTGTCATGTTATGTTATGGCGTGATCGAGCTCACTTCCTTCTCCTGCTAAATTTTCCCTGATTTGACACCAGGGAGCTTGCAGGATACATTACAGCACCTATACATCTTCTCCCCAGTAACTTTTATTGGTGCTTAAATATATCTTCGCGTAGCACACATGGGTGGATCCCATTTTTAAGAAGACGTTGGCTATGGGAGGGAAGAAAGCACATGCCACCCTCTTCGATCCACCAGAGATCTAGGCCTAAATGAATTTTATGTATATGGGCGCCTTCAGGAGATTCTTCAATTTCCTGTCTTTCTATTCAAATATTGAAGGCGGTTTTCCACATTTTTATAGAAATCAAGTGGGATCACGTCGACAAACGATCTCGTAAGAAAAGGTTGCTATCTATAATGATTTCGTTTAAGATGGGAAATGAGGGATGGAGGGATCTTCGTCACTTTCCCCTGTTAGCATTGCAACTTGGGCGTTATGTCAATCATACTGGCATACAAAGTACAACCGTGCTGCGAATCTAAGGTGGAACAATATCTTTCCATGCCCTTCTCATTCTCAAAGGAGAATTAGCATAGTGGCACTACGGCTAAAAGTCGACACATTACAAATAGCACACAGAATTGACGTATGGTCACCTGCAGTGTCCACAGGCAATTAAGGTAGATCACTAGTTTACTGTTACCGTTAGGGCTCTCGGTCTCTATATTACAGATATTGCAATGAATAAATTGTGAAGATAGTTTACTTGATTTTGGCATTTTGAAATTTAAAGTGCATGTCCACCATTTCATAGATGGACCACATGCGAGGTTGGAAATAATCAGAATGTAATTTGCAATGTTATTGTTATTGGAAATATGGGAAATGGTGTTTTTGCACTTATCTATCTAGCAAGATTAAGACAAATAAAATTGCTGTTGGTCTAAAAATTAGATTATGTAAACGGAACTTAACAAAATCTTATTTCACATTGTATGAAAATTGTTCTTTACTTATTATTGTAATAACTCGAATTGTAGCTATTGAAGAAGGCTACAGGCCATAACGTAGTGTTGGTCAGATGCACTATACTGCATGCCCTACACAACAAACTTAAATGGTCATTGACAGCCTATATCCACAGCCTGTGTCCAGTTATGGGCTATTTCAACTCATGGAACACTGAGCAAGGCTCTAATATTGACCTTTCCCATCGCCTGATAAGTGCTGAACCTACAGCATATTAGTCGCGAAGCAAAGGGCGGGGTAAATGTGCACAACTGAGAATTATTTTATAATGTCTGTGCCCTGAACTTAACAGCAGTAAAAAGAACCCATTCAGTACCTCAAACATTCCTTTGCATCCTTCTGTATAGGATCGATTTAAGGCACTGGTTAAGTACGTTGTCCCAAAATCGTGTAAGGATAGTGGAAGTCCCACCCTTGGACAGGGAATGGAAAAAGAGTCAATTGAAAGTCTCCAGATATCCAATAGAATAGTATACCAAGCCACCCACTGGTTAAGTATGTAAACCATACAGGATACATGTATTTTGGTGTTCAAACCACACTTATCTAAACACGACACCCATCTGCTAATTTAGAGCAACTTGTACTCGTGTTAACACCAATGAAAAACTACACCATTCTTGAATGACCCTTTAAGTTTAGAACAGGTAGTGGTCACCAAATTGTACAAAATGGTTCTATCATGGCTTACATTACTATTACACAAATGTGATCATGTATGCACCCTTTCTTCCCACTCATGTTTCTGACCACCTTATTTGGTGGCAGCCTTGATCAATAACGTCAACTTTATCCAGATCACAGCCACCATTATATTTTTATAAACTGAATTTTACAACTTAACAATCCGACTGCGAACCAGAATTACCAAAGCCAATTAAAACAAAATTCATATATTTCCCTGTAAGGGGTGAGGTCAGCATCACAATTTTAAACGCGTGCGACTTTGTAAATTCGGGGCAACGTTCGCGACTTGTCAGTACCTCACGTACGCCCAAATAAGGCTTGCCTAACGCACGCGCCTCAATACACTAATATTAATTTAACGAGAACAGCGAATAAAAACACGTGACCTACATAACAGTCCGCACGAGCATAGCTTATGTATGTCTGCGTGTTTCAGTTACTTTGCTCTGGTGGTAATAGCGTTCCTGTATGTTGTCTCTTTTATATCGATGCTCCCAAATATTGTTAACAGTCAGTCGGTGACATTCAGAAGGCTACCGGAAAGAAATCTCAAAACGACTGTACTCAATGACGCGGTGACCTAATACGGAAGTAGACAGACAACTCCCAGACATCAATTACAGGCGCCAAAAATAGGTTCGGTTCTGGATTTCAACCCCGTCCAAGGCAAGGCAAAAACATGGCAGGCGGGCTGTCATACAGAGTTTCAGCCCAAATAACGTTTAGAGAGCTTACAAAAAATAAAACGTGGGAAAAAAAATTGCTTTGACTAGAACACCCGATATCTACCTAAACAAAAGCAAAAATAAGCAGTCATTGGGTTCATTCAAAAGAATTCTCCAAGCAAGTCAGTCCAATGAGGCAAAACCGTCATGTCCACAGTATATATTGACATCTTCGATGATAAATATGTGCTGCATGTATACGTGATATTTCCTTCAGAATTTATCCAATTCAATCCAATTCAAGAACATATTGTATGATGAACGAAGACAACTTCAGTTTCGGAATTCCATTTCAGCTTTAATACAGGAAAAAAAATTTCAAATTCATCCCAAAATGAAGAAACTTTCCGTATCAACACTAGACGTGGAAGTCATTGGCTACATGTGACCAAGCTAGGTGTGTTAGTGGTCACCTTTCAAACGGGGGACTGGGTTCGATTCCCGGGCCAGCTGTCTTGACTGTGGTTTTCTACAGTTGTTTCCAAGTAAATGGCAACTTAAAAAGATCATAAATAATTGGAATTAAGTGTGACATCTATTACAAATTTGTGTCAAAGAAGAATTCCACGACTATTGTAGAGGCATTGCGTTATTTTTATGTTGGTATTCCATGTGGTGTTTTAGTTAACTATAACACACTGTCAAATGACACTGAAATGACAAGGACCACAAGGACTCGTTCATCAAACGTTTTTTTGAATGACACAACCATGCACTCAGTCCTGTCAGCACAACCTTGTCGTGTGGTATTTAGGAACCAAGTAAGCATCCAATGAAACTTATTATATGTTTATTTAGACTATTTTTACTACAGTATTTTAGATGCGATCTTTGCAATGCATTGTGACAAGGTTATGATGACAGCCTGGGAGGTTCATCAGTATAAGTGTAACAAGTACATAAATCTTGACCATCTAAACAAGAAGGATAATTTTTGTATAAATTTTAACCTTAGAACTCTGCCTTATGTTTTTAACACCAATGCTGTAATTAAGAGTAAGCTTAAAAATCGTAATGCAGTCCTCAAAAGCATTAATTTTCAATATAACGGATACTAATGGTTGGATCTTGAAACCAAAATGTAATATATAACTCGGCGATCGAGAGTTAAATATCGAAAATTCACCCATTACAATAATTTTACAACATCCTACAGCATTCTAATTGGACTTCTTGCTTTATCTTTAATGGTTAATGTTTTAAAATCGCACAAGAACATGAGATGCAATGTTACTTGTGATTGGGTTACTGAAATCCTCAAATATCACTTCCTATTCAACTGTGTAATCAGATTTTCCATGCTGATGCTAGATTGAATATCAACAACCTGCCAAGGAATTATGAATCACCCGGTATAAGAAATAACGGGGTATTCACAAAGGACGTCCCCGAAATTCCTTCAAAATCTCGTTGTTTTAAAAATTCAAGCACATATGGGACTGCGGTCACATTTCTTCTGGTATCCATTTCCCCTTTCATTGACCTTTGAAACTCAAACAAAAAATCCAAAAACTGAAAAATACCACCATTATAGTGGACGTCCTTAACGTCTTCCCCCATCCCTACCCCAAATGAACCGCCCAGTATATATAAGAAAATCGTAGCACCATCTTTGTTCAAAAACGCAGTGCTGTCAGATTGCAACTCTTGCCCTTGGTTTCTAAACGTTTGAAAACTACATACTACGGGGGAAAAGTAATAAAATACCCCCATTTTGTTCAATCCGTGCTACATTTATGATAGGCCAATATTCGTTCACGACATTAAATCCAATAGGTTTTAAAAATCCAATTTTGCAATCTTGGATTATTTTAAAGTGGTAATATCTCGTGGCATTTATTAAAGTATAAGTTCATTTGATTTTAGCGATGAAATTCGGTAATATTTTGATTTAAGAGAAGAGATTTATTAACGGCTGCACAATGAAGTGGCTCCATCAATGTTAACATAAATGATGGCCTCACATGCCACATTATATAGCCAAGTATTGCTGAATGGCAAGTTTTTAAATAAAAAATTCACATTAAAATAGAAAAATCACGTGGCAAGTCAGTCCGTCCATGGTTCGTGTAGCTTGCAATAATGAATTGCTGTCGCTATTTTGAAACGGCTTTGTCATTTCCTAAGCAATCTGATTTCATGTCTGGATAATGCAAATGCACAGTATATTGATATCAGCATTTATGGACACAACATCTCGTGTTAGGCACTATCTGTACGCCGACGTTCCTTTTCCGGGAAATGATTGGGAACGCATATACCAGAGTTAACGATTTCCTTTTCTTAACAAAAGGTCAACGCATTGACATCGTGCATGGCTTCAGCATTTCCTTTGACGATAAACATCATGTACAATTTAAAAAGTACAAGGGCCAGTGTGTGGCTATAGTGAAACTTTATATATATCTGATATATGAATTTTTAATTCCAGCATATACAACAACATGGCGTGCAACTTTCCCATTTCGAAATTTATGAAATCGTTAATTTTATAACCTTAATTAAGACATATGGTTTATTTTATTGACATTTTTCGTCTGTTTCAAATGTGATCAATTGAAATGAAATAATAATTAGAATCTAGCCAATGGGAAAATTTCCACACAACACCAAAGAGAAAAACAAAACATTGGGACTAATAATTAAGGCGATGGGATCAATAAATCAAATTAATGAGGTCAAATGTATCGAACAATGGGATTTTACGAGAATATCGTGGGAATATCAAGGAACTACAGGATATTAAGCAAGACTGACATGGGCCAAGTTTTTGTAAACAATAAAGTCATATTATGGGATCCCATGACAATTAGAACTTACTTAGCTAATATTAATTAAAATATGTGGATAAAATGATCAGTTTTATTGGCATCACACTTAATGTTCTTGATGACGTAATCTTATAGCATACATATTTCCATATACATTTTATTAGAAATGGAGGTCCAATAAAAAAGACTTTTCCACCATTAAGGTATGTATGCCATCTGCCTCAAACCTCAACCCTTAAATTCTGTAATACACAAACAAAAGTTCAACAAAATATTCCCCAACTCCAGAAAGTACTTTCACACATTTTGTTTCGCCTTAAAACCATTATTATAAAACCTCAGAATATCTAAATTTCCGCCCCCACTTTATCATGTGATGTAGAAGCGAACTAGACGTACTTAGACAAGAGGGAATTCGACTTTCGTACAGAGGTATCTGTCAATTTCAAACAGTGATGATGTTTGTAATGTAAACACCAGATTAGGGAAAGACAAGATACAGGAGTAATGACCTTTCATGCGTTGAATCAATCTATTCTGTATGCCTCCAAAGTTTTCAAAATGCTAAAAACGCTCAACAGAAGGTATTAAAAGTGTGTAAAAACAAGGTCAGGTCAGTTGGGAAAATTGAAACGCCCACGCCATTGGCCTCGTTGCTCCGGCTAAGGTTATTATGGTAAGGTGCAACAAGCAGCACCGTGCATAATTTTGTAAATTCTCACGGATTTTTCTAGTAACCCAGATACGCACCGAATGTGGGGTCAAATTGTGCTATTACCTTGAAACTGAAAACCACGGGATAAATGTGAACGCAACTGCATGCAACCACCAACAGCGCTTTGATTTCCGGCTTTCATTTAAACGCCCTGCAAGCATGAGTTAAAATCATATTTCCCACCCAAATGTTACATGTAGCCCAATTTTGAACAGATTCATTTATGCAAGGGCGTTCCACAAACTGTTCTTTGATCCACTAATCTCGCATGGATAAGTATTTTAAAAAACTAGTGCGGTAGGGGAGAGTGCATGGGTAGGAATGGGAGATTGCCAATAATTTAAAACTTAAATGTGTAAAAAGATTGACATTTGTGTTGCTGTAGTTTATAGAGGCAATGTTTTCATATTAAGTACATTAACACCAGTTAAGAGTGGTTTTGATATTTATTATTAGATGTTTACAAGCAATCTGCCAGGTCCTTTTAATCCTATGGTGTGTTAGTGGTAGGCCGGTTTGGGATGCAACAGTGCAAGAGGAATGGGAATGTCCCTGTCATCATCTGTCAAGTCCGTAGAAGAGTTCTGGATAATGAACTCAATTATATAGATTTTAATATCATGTTGAAGCTTCCCACACCATTTCTGCGTGGAGAAAGGTCAAGATTGAGGGAAATCTATAAATTTTAGTACCTTTTCACAAGTTTGTCAGATTTAATAAAAAAAATCCTGATAAAAGGTGAGGCTTTTTTGTTGTTGAAAAAGTGTGTTTTTATTAATACAAATACATAAAATCTTAAATTACTGTGGTGTTATTTCTTGTATCTCATTTTAACCATTGTCCAATCCTCCTGCACGCAGAAAGAAAGGAGTTTAATTTTAAATATTTTTTTATTTATTTTAGTAATAAGAAAATATTTTCAACACTGTCACACAATATTCACAATAGTATAAAGTAAATTTGTGAATAAAATTTGTTATGTTTTACGGTTTGTGAATACTTTTAAAAATAAAAAGGCGAAAAATGACACATTCCTACCAAATCTCTATAGAACTGCAAGTGCTGATCTGACACGATATCTTCTAAGAATATTAATTTCTATGCAATTTATCTGAAATCAAGTTCAATAATTAAAACCAATGCGCTCATCATGAGAGTATTTCTAAAGTTCTAAACCAATAGCTTTGATAAAAACAACCAATGTAATCGTAGTGCCAATTTGCGGGAATCTCCATCTAAATCGCGACTTTCCCGGGCTTTTCCAGTTTGCAGTTTGGAAAATTGATCAATATTTTATGTTTGCCATATACAAGCATTCAGTAAAACTGAACCAAAAGATGCATCAATATGATTGAAAATGGGAAAACGCTGCTACGATTAATCTTTGTAGATAACCGACATTTTGAAAATAGATTCACCATCTCTATGAACTCTGATTGCCTATATATTCATGTTTGCTAAATGTTGGTAAATACTGCTGACTACGGATCACCATATACAGTAATTCCAATCATGAAAAAAATATATAAAAAATCATAAATAATGCTGCAATTTTCGGTTTACAAAAAATACTCTTCAAAATGAAGAGGAGAAAATACAGGTGAACATTTTCTCACGAGAAATGTATTCAAATTTTATGGCATCAGTTGTGTATAGGCATATTGGCAGACTGTTCGAATGTCTATTTAAATATTAATCTTTCTTATTTTCTCTGCCTGTATGGCTCACGCAAAATAAACAGCAAAATTCTCCCAATGTCGTCCATTTCATAAATTTACGAGCTACAGAATGGAACACTGCAGGGTGATAAATATGACAGTCTACAGCTATAACCTTTATTGCATCCTTCTAGTTCTGTATTTCAGGATGTATAGTTTATTTTACAAGTATATTGGTAATAAACAGTTGGCGAACCTGAACGCTCCCCAGAAAACGTCTAAAACGAAAAAGCTGGTCAACAAACTCCAAATACCAACAAGTGCACAAACGATACATTGTCATCTAGGTTTATACAAAGTTATCATCCCTCCCTCTTAACACATCAAAAACATCAAAAAGTTTAAATTTTTTATTTCTAAAATGCACCACCATTTATTTGGGCATCTATATCTGTATGTTTAAAAAAAAAATAGAAACTTAAGCACTGCTCTCTAAATTATAGTTAACTGAACCTTAAAAAGGGTTCTCATGTCATTAAGTTCAACTAAGTTTTGCATTTTGATAGGGTGAAGTGTCATACTCAAAAATAAAGTACTAATTGTTTTAAGACAACCACAAAGTCGTGCCGTACGTTCAAATCCAAGCAACACCACCTTTGCAGTTCTTAAGTTTCACCCTTTGACTTCCCTTTTACCCAAATTGCTTAACTGCATATCAGTACGTTATCTTAAGCATCCAATTTGGTTTGCAGAAATTAATGCATTGTATTCTAATGAATGCATCAGCAGGGGTTTAAGCTTCCTCTTCAATTTCCACTACCATATTTTCAACTTTTTACTAGAACAACATTAAGCTAAAGCTAGTTCTTAGTTTTATTTGTACGACTCATTAATTACATCTAAATTCTATGCAGTTTCATTTTGGGAAAGCATCATTGCAAAGCGAGCACAAAGCACCAGACTACATCATAATACGAACATTGCTATTTGTGGTATAGCCACTTCAGATCGGTTCAGCATGTAAAAAGAGACTCGTGGGCTATACAACGCTATATTTGAACCAAGAAGCTTCTGTGTATTTAAAACTTGAATTAAGGTTTTTTTAAGCTATCCTGCTGAGCTGTTTCATGTCAAGGCAAGAGAGCACAGGAGGAGGTACTCCTTCCTCCAAGACTCCAAGTGAAACACAACCATGTAAACTTGAAACTTCAATATGTAAGAATGTCTAAACCGAAAGAATGCAATTGTGCGTCATCTTATGTAACTTAGAAATTGCCTAATTATTCCAACAGATGTTTTCACATTATCCTTGGCAGTCAGTAGCAGACTACAATCCTTCTTCTCAAATAAATAACAACAACAACAAAATAATGGAAGTAAATCAACAACCGTACAAAAATCCGATCGATTCGTTGCAACAACAAATCTGCTATTTATTTCAAGACGAAGATCAAGACAAGTTGGAGGAATCCGATTTGCACATTTGCACCTGCGCATGCACATTATTGAAGTACATTGCCATATCTCAAAGTAAGAAATTCCAAGAAAAGCTGTACCACAAAACGAACAGTAGAAAACGTGATGTGGCGGCCACTGCATCAACATGCTGCAAAAGAATTAGGTGGCAGATTCTATTGTGAGAGCGATTATGCCTATCTGCATGAATAATCCAAGCATATATACGTCGAAAAATGGGAAAATAAATGATAAACGTGTACGCTGTTCGTCAAGCATAAGCACCAACAATATGCACTTTCATCCCTTTCACTAGATCAAACAAGCTGTCTTGCATCCCTGGGTCACTTCAACTTCTGAGCGAATTCCATTCTGCAACTGCAATCATTTCTCTTTTATTTCCTCGGCTTTTAAACGTAGAGCATGGCGCATAAATTAAGCACTAAACCATCAGTTAATCAACTGTGAAGGGAAATAAAACTGCATTCAAAAGTTACAAAATTGCTCGCGACCAACTAATTTGCATGCATTACCCGACTATAAAATATTCTCGCGGAACATTCGTTGTCATGTCAAGAGTGAATATATATAGTAAGCGGATAGGGTGTACTGGATGGGAAGAAACCACAAAATAAAGAAAATACATCATTCCTTTAAAATCCAGATATGGCTAAAACACTACAAAGTCACTTTTCTAACAGTGGGGATATCCATCGTGGCTTAAATTATAAGCTGAGACCTAAAGGTGTTTAAACTTCAGATTAGGAAGAAATGGAGAGATCCAAACCAGACTAAGTTGTGACCTAAGAAATATTTAGTCCAGAAGACAGGTTCAAATTACTTAAGCTTAAGCTGAAAAAATTGGTGATATCCACTGTGGATTAGCATTAAGCTCAGGCTTAATGAAAAACTTAAGCCTAGGCATAAC
>JAQGAE010002532.1:0-17412 GCA_034696685.1 Julus scandinavius | reverse complement strand
TCGTATAACTTAATAGCTTCGCTCCCTACTCCGAAGCTATGCATGGACTCTAGAATATGTGTTTTTAACGGTGTATCGTACGCCTTTGAAACATCTGTTTTGCATATGATATATGCTTCCTTAATATTCAGGGATTTTACCATTAGATCGTATATTGTATAGGCCAAAAATAGGGAGCTTTTACCCTTAGTTCCTCCATACTGATTCCTGGGTATATTCGGCTTAACGAATTCCATGATTTGGGCCAAGATGCAACGATCAGCTAATTTACTGAGGTCGCTCAATATAGATATCGGCCGGTAATTGGTAACCTCCTGCCTTGAACCACCCTTATAAATATTGGCTTATACCCTCCTTTCCCTCTATCCACATGGTGTCAGTATGGAAATCAGCATTGCTACCCTTTTTTGTCATAAATTTGGGTAAAACGCATTTGGTTAATATATCATTACATGTGTGTCATTACATGATATTCTCCATTCCAAACTTTGTGAAAATGTTTCGCAATTCAATAGATTTACCATTTAACTGATTGTTATTTAGTATTGTTTTTCGAATTTGGATATCTATTATAACAAGATGTGGGGAACCATATGGTGTTCTGGTTATCTTGGTATTTTTAGAATGGGGGATTACAAAGGAATATATGGATTAAATGCATAGTTGGAAAAATAGCCGTTTTAGATGTAGGGGGCTTAAGCATCGAAATAGGATTCTTTTATTTTTATTTATCGCTATTCGTGAGTATTGTTTGCAAAATGCCACAACAAGTTTTCAAACATAAATGGAGAATGTGTTGGCATTACTGTTTTCAGACGCATATGGAATATGACTTATATTGTCATACATTTAATTTTATATTTTCAACATGATATGATATGGCATTTCTACTCGGGTTAAAAAAGGTTAGTTTGCGTTATCCAGTATTTTATCCTGTTCTCCTTTATTACTGCCATCATTATGTTTTGAAAATAGCCATATCCTGTCAAGATCGTATAAACACGCAATACTTTGGTTGTTATTATATTGTCGAAGCCTAAGCAAAATATGCGTTAATTAAAAATGCTCTTATCCAAAGGCAATATATAACTTTCTAAATTCCGTCCTTGTACTAGAAGCGAGTTTAGTTATTGAGATTGCTGCATTATAAATATGAAATTGTTTTATAGCACAGTAAGATCCTTCCTAAATAAGAAAACTATATAACATGGCTTAATTTAGAGAATTATATCATAACAGGTTGTTATGCCTGATTTATTAAAAACATTTTGATCATACGAGGATACCTAGCCCATCTAATAACATCAATAACGGATTTTTCAGAAACCTATTTTAAATAATGAGCTAAAACTTAAATGGATAAATCTGGATGATCTGGGGGTTTTATTGACAGAAATCTCGGTTGAAACACAATTTGGTGCAGCTAACCAATGCCTTAGATTCATTCAACGTGTATTTCACGAATGTGCGGAAAATGTACTAAAGGAAACTGGCTACTCAACTCTGGTTTGC
This sequence comes from Julus scandinavius, assembly GCA_034696685.1. Classification (NCBI taxonomy): domain Eukaryota; kingdom Metazoa; phylum Arthropoda; class Diplopoda; order Julida; family Julidae; genus Julus; species Julus scandinavius. The sequence goes on along the minus strand of JAQGAE010002532.1, from coordinate 15,900 downwards.
CCTATGTTGGAATATTGCGCTTCTTTTTGGAACCCTCACAGGATGGTCCATATTCAGGATATAGAGATGGTCAAGTGTAGGGCAGCCAGATTTGTTAAAGGCGATTACCAACATTCCACGAATGTGACAGAAATGTTTCACTCTCTAAATTGAGACACGTTGAAGTCCAGATGCGAAAAGTTATCTATGGTGTTATTTAAACGTTTTAATCTTTCTTGTAATTCACATTTTGTTTCATATTTTAAAGCCTAACGGCCACTATAGAAGTGGACATAATCACTCAAATCCTTTGACCGAGCTTTGTGCCAAGACAGATGCTTACTATTGCTCCTTTTTTGCATGCGATAAGAAGATGGAATGCCTGTTGGACTTACCTGGCGAAAGTCCAGATTTAGTAAAAATTCCATCTAACAATGATGTCTAAGTCGCAACTGACGTAGGAGCATTCTCTTGAAATAACTGGGTACGACTTTCCCCCTTACCATATGACATTTATTTGCTTAATCTATAGAGTAAGCAAATAAATGTCATATGGTAAGGTATAGGTATAGGGTACTGAGTTCAATTGAATTGAATGAAGGCTTGCTAAAATTACCTTGTGATAGCCAACACAATGTTATAACACTTTAACATTTTTAAATGTCAGGGAAAGCAAATAAAGGATGTAAAAATGTGTTATAAACATACATGAATACTGTACACTTATGTTTGTTAACGTTTCCCAAATTATTTATGCATCATCATGTCAAAACTATGGACTATTTACCAGAAATTGAATTACTTTTGCGAAAAGTGATTTTGTGAGTTATTTTAAACGCAAAAGACTAAACTTTACTAAGATATAGTGAGGCGAATTGAATTCTGTCTCATTGGATTCTCTGAAATAATAATTCTAACATCGGATACGAAACCAGTTGTCTGCGTATTGATACCCAAAATAGACAGTTTATTACATGTTGCTATAGGGATTTTGTTGAACACGGAACAGTGCACAACTGCAAAAGCAATGTTTATTATTTCATTCTTAATTGAGGAATGTCTTTTAAATCGGTCTAATTTTCCACGAATTCCTGATTTGGTTTAAGGACGTTTATATCCTAAAGCAGATTACATTTAATGCCAGACATACAATGAAGAGTCAGCCTCATAAACACGAAATAAACATTTTCTATTACATGCAATCCAATTTCTGGAGCTGCTGAAAATCTGCCATAAAGGTGCTTCGGGAAAAGCATTTTCTTAATTCCTTCTTTCTTATTGAACCATTTAAAGGCGGAGTGGGCACAGCGAATTGTCTTTGAAACACATATTCCACTTCCATTCATGAAAATTTCATTAGGCTTCTAGAAAGAACATTTTGGGCTGAATTGGAATGACCACAGATTCTTGACTAGCTTCAACCGGGCTTAACAGAGCAATTTCGTGATTGAGATCTGGAACGTACATATACATGTACATACACTGTATATATGTTGTACACATGGGAAAAGTAATTAATGGCCGGTTTAACCAAATTTTTATTGAAATTTATTAATTGGATGGATTTGCTTTTGAATAGTTCAACAAACTCAACTTTCATCTAATGAAAATTAGTTTGTATGTGGTTAATTAAGTTTTTAATGGCATAACATAACGGCCGGATTCTTGAGGTTTTAGTTGTGTAGTTTACAAGATCTACAATTCGTAGTTTTGTTTGAAATCTTTGCAAGAAGTTTCTTGTTTTGCACTTCTAGTGCAAATCGAAATAAAACGCTATGCTGATGTAATATTACTAATGCGTTAAATAAATTATTACAATCATGGATGTTTTTACATTTCGTGATCAGATTCGTGTTAACTCGTAGAAATGAGTGTTTTGTACAAATTCTCTTTTCGTGTCCAAGAAAAGTTTATTTTCTTCGTTTACGGTCCAATGTGTCTGTAAAAATTCGCGTTTGATCTTCAGTTGGATTTGACAAAAAACCATCCCGTGCATTTCATTCTCAAACAGCATCTGGCTGATATCCGAAAATATTGCTTTCGCAAAGTACATAAAACATCTTTCTGCAGTACTTATTTCGCTATTTATGTGAAGATAAAGTTTAATAACACAAATAAAGTTTCTGCTTGACCGCACTCTTTTGCCAGGGATCAGGAGCAAATATGCCATTGGGCCACGTCGATAGATCAGGCCCATAATCGCACGAAAAGAGGCCTCTGATCAAACCTTTGCATTGCATGGATCGATCATTTGCAATTCAGATAATCGGCTCACTTTGTTTGTTGTCAAAATTGTTATGTACAGTATGCACTTGTAACACATTTAAAAATACCATAAATGGACAAAATTTTCCAATGTGCTTCTAGCCTTAAGAAACCATCTTGTATATGTTCATTCCCCACTAGGATTGATTCTAAATGTAATGTTTGTCTTTATATCAGGTGTAACGTAGGCAAAAATATCATAGGTACAACATCTAAATTTAACTTTAAATAGGTAATATTTCAGACACTTAAGGTAGAATTGTTTTCTTTATCCAAACCAACGCTTTTGAAACAATGTTTTATATTAAATTCCAATTTCATTAGTGGTGCCACCTATGATCTGCCTGCTTAACTACTTGTATCTTTAAAGGTGTTTTAAATATACATTTGATTTAAAATGCCTATCCTTAGTCTTTAAAACACCAAACGGTATTTTTAAGTATACCCAATAAAAATAAAACACCTAAAATGGAATGTGTTAGTATCAATGGGTGTTTTAAAACATCAATTTTTGTGATTATTTCTTAGAGTTCAGTGTATGGCCATTTATAAGATTGCCGTAATGGGGCTAGTCACTTCTGGTTAGCACCAAAAACTAGAGAGGTACCCATTGCTTTTCATCCCCTAAACTTGGATTTTAATCAAACTGAGAAACTCCTCAGAATATCCAATTTCCTGTTCCTCTTCCAAGTTCAATTCTTTTCAATACCCACTTTTCTAGGTTCGATGACGTTTGCGGAATTCCTTATCAGCTGAAAAACGGAATTTGTATTGGGTTCTCCAAGCCGTTTAGGAAAGGGAAGAAAAGGAATATAAACTTCCTGAAGGTTGATAGATGTCATCGAACAAACAAAACTTCTTTCATATCCGAAATTGAAGTTGGCTTGAGACCGCATAAAAAGGAATTCCATTCGATGTGACCTACATTTTTTTCTCTCTTCTAATCTGAACCAATCTGTCTTTGGCAGAGGCTTAAGTCAGAACCTCCAATTTTCTTCCGTTTATAATGGACTCGGTGTTTCTAAGAGGATTACTCGAAATGCAGCAGCAAGACTAATAAAAAGCTTGATCTATTTCGTAAAACTCTGAAATGTACCGTGATGGACGAATATTAAGATCCTTGCAATCTCTGCGATCAATTGTTTAGTATCAAGTTAAGGAATCAGGTTAAGAATGACAGGTTTCACTAAAAATAGCAAAACAATAATTTTTCAGTCGTATTAGTGGTTGACTAACTGTGTCGTGCAAGTTGATCAAACCGTGGTTGGTGGAATTTATAATCAATATCGTGCTTACAAACACTGTTGTTCGTCTAACATTTTGATGGAATTTGTCATAGTGTTCTTGAAATATCCAAACATTGGTTTTGGATTTAACTTGATATACGAGATCCTCTATATTATCTTGGTACGAACTTATATATGATTACTAATTTAGTAATGTACTGTATATAACAAAACTGAACTTATCTCGTATTGCACATTCTTGAATCTTGACAGTATAATCAAGGATTTTTTTTAGAAATGATCCATCTAGTAGTACTTTTTTCTTGCATGATCTGGTTCATCTTTCTGTCTTAATCCGATGCATTTCTTTCTTAGAATTTAATTATACTGGTCTGGTTATTTTTCATCTTCCAGATTTTTCAATCTTTATCTGAAAGATTTTCCAGTCTTTATCTGAAAGATTTTCCAGTTTTTATCTGAAAGATTTTCCAGTTTTTATCTGAAAGATTTTCTAGTCTTTATCTGAAAGTTTCTGGTCTTTATCTGATAGATTTTTCAATCTTTATCTGAAAGACTTTCCAATATTTATCTGAAAGATTTTCCAGTCTTCATTTAGCACATTTTCCTGACTTGATTTAACACGTTTTATTGTTTTGAATTAGCGCATTTTCCAATCTTGATTTAGCACATTTTATTGTCTTGATTTGATATATTTTCTTGTCCATATATGAAACATTTTCCTGAATCGATCCAATGTATTTGCCAGCCTTGATCTGCTAACTTTTTGTTTTGGCATTTTCGATTAAGATCTTGCCAAGACATTGACATAGTTTTCTTAGTACATCTCTTCTACAAATAAACGAATTCCATGTTTCGTTTTTTCCAGAATGTTAAAAATATCACTGCATCAAAAGCTGATGCTTTGTACTGTAAAAACGGCTTAGTTTAAGCCGGGATCCAAACCGATAAAAAAAACTCTTGGAGCTTTTCACCTGACGAGCTGAACCAGAGGTTTAGTGCTCTGCAGTCGGAATTTAACAGTTATGCTTTTGTCTTCGAAAGAGGGGAAATATATCGACATAGAAAGTTTTTATTTAGCACAATGAATTCATCCAGGCAAAATATTTCGAAAAGCGTTGCTATCCAGAGGAAGGGACTTATATGGTTTTGCAAGAAAACAGTTCTGTGTTAAACACAACGACATTATTAGTAAACAACAGTTAACAATGAGATCATGTCTGTAAAGAAAAGTGAGTGTGGATTTTCTATTTTCCGACAAAGAAAATCTACATATAGTTGCCATGTTTAAACTTGTTAACAGCTGTTTCTTTTTCCACGCAGCCTGATGTTGGAAATGGCTGTCATTGCAGGGCTTTTAGTTATCGTCACAAGCGTGCTTTTCAGCGATAATCGAATTGGCTTTTCCTATTCAGTTGCGCATTCTGGCATGATGTATTTGCTTTAGACATCAGGGGTGTTGGCAAACGAACACTTTGTTGCGATGCAATTCAAAAAAAGACGGTAATATATTAGAAATATCGCCATTACTCTTAAATTTGTATGCTTGGAAAGACCGGTCTTGGTAAGGAAATATTAGAATAAGAAAAAATAATATTTTTTTGTATATCAAAATAGCTTATTATCAACAGGAATTCAAAAATGACACGATCGTTTAGGAAGTGGAGGTGCCCCCTCGAGAGGGTTTGAAAGTCCACTCTCGTAGGCAAAATTTCCAGGTAGGTGATGAAGGCTCATCCCCTGGCTTTGGTGTTAAGCCTTAGTTTCAGAAATAGGCAAAGTTAAAAATCAACAAACAAACAAGTGCATGGAAGTAGACTGACTGTATTTGCATTTAGAAATTATAGAACATTTAGTAAAAAAAAATTGTATTGCTGATGATACATCCATAATTATAGGAGTTATCCAGCAGAAGGTTAAGGCTGAAACATTCTGATATAAGCAATACAGAAGTATGGTTATTCTCTCCTTGATTTTATGCTTGGAGAGGTCGATATAAGCAATACACAATAGCAGAAAAACTGTAATATCACCACTGCCACTTCAGAAATGCAATAAAACTGTAATAATACAGCAGAATACTAGAAGATGACTCCGTAATCTATGTACACAAATGTTTCATTTAGCCACCAAAAAAAAATGCTGGAGGACACACCGGTAAAAATACAGATGTATACAGATCTCTGTATACAGATTTGTATCGATTGATGCAATATTTTAGAATGAATTTCCTCCCCGATATACAGTACAGTATATAAGGGCATAGGGGTCTGTATTGACTGCTGACAATATATAAAATATCAGCAGTTGTAAATTAAAAACACGAAGAATTATACACTAACTATAAAAGGCAGCATATCTTAATCCAAAATGAAATTCAGACTATCAAATTCGACGAATCGATGCTTTTTACTGACAAAATACACATGTGTTCCATGTTTAAATGATTTATTATTACCAAAAATCTGCATATTGTCACAATTAACTGTTAATTAAATAAAAAAACATGATTCATTAACGAACAGCAATCTCATCTTATCTTGGGTTATAACCCAAGGAACGTTTTTTAAAAAAAATAATTAGGATGTTTATGACTCACAAAAATGCATTTCCATTAAAGAAAGTACCTCAAATTTTATCAGTAAACGTGTTTAGAAGGCATTTTATGCATGCTCCAGACCAACTGGAGCTGTGACTCGATTCTATGGAAACATATACAGGACGTTTTAGCATGTCTTAAAGTATGAACAAATCCATAAATAGGTAAAGTACGTTTTCTTATATTAATCTGCACGTTTTATTTCCAAAAAGTTTTACAGACTTTCGTATTTCATTGCATGTCATATTTTTGAGTTTTGGATAAGTAAAACTTCGGTGACGTCATAGTTTGTGATCAAGTAAAGTATGAGAATAACATCTAGTCTAATTCGAGAAACCCTTGGGGAACCCGCTGACGTAAATAATACCTAATCGTAATGGACACGAACAGAAACTTCTAAAAGGATTCATTAAGTCGATCAGAACGTAATTGGACTTCATTGATCACAATAGATGTGTAAGCTTGGACTTAGGCGATTTCCTAGCCAAGTCAATTGGCAGTTTATAAAGAATGATTTTGCAGCAGTCGTAGTGCACGTAGGCGATTACGAGCTTAGCCTACGCTTTTGAGGTTTTTTTTAAGCAAAACTGCTTCCATCATTACGGATTTCATTTATAACAATTAAAGCGGATTAGAAAACACCATTAGGCCCCAAACAATGCACAAACACGTTTAATACCCTACATCCACCGGTGCTGAGTGCAGTTGATTATGCGGGAATGACAAATAACGTTGCCGCAGATTGAATATCTGTAATTTGGAAAGAATCTTCTTGCATCTTCCATCCATCTGAACATGGCGTACGGGTAAAGGTTAGCGGGAAAAGCCATCCATTTTCCAATAAAGGAACGCATGCGGGATGGCGTTTCCGGTTGACGCAAAAAACCGGACATGCCAAGATACGAATGGCTTGCTAGCCTGTAGAGATGATGCGATCATGCATGTATTCAATGAGTAAATTTCGACGTCATTTTTATTTAATGTCCCCGCATAACTTAGTTTTAAAAAAAATTAAAACTTAAACAATAGCTTTGTAGCATTATTCCATAAATTATTTTAGATGTGACATGTTCTAGGTCTTGTCTGCACGATGCATTTTCTACACATTTTCTGAATTTATAAAAATGTTAATATGAGACGAGCTATCTGATATTTGCAGTAAACTATGTCTACGACTTTTTCAGAATTTTAATATACAGGGAAAAATTTTAAAGAGGGAGCAGATTTCCATTTTTGTTAAAACAAACGGTGAAAGACAAACACATGTCAGACATAGAAAAATGTTAAAAGTTTTCCATTTAACAACATTGGATTATGTTTCCCAGGTCACAAGACCTTGGAAGTCACCGGTCATATCTACAGGGCAACATAAAAGACCCACCTAGTTTGTCCCCCATTTTGTCCCACCTAGTATTTGTACTACTCTTCAAGATATTAGACATGTGTGGCAAGTGATGGACTACTTACCATTTTGGTGTTTGTTGTGCAACACATACTAGGTATTCAATGATGTTCCCATAAATTTCGATTGAGCTTACAACTTTGAACATTTCTCTATCCAGAGATGTGCAGAATGTGTTTCTGCTTTTTGGCTAACCCTGTACATCAATACTTTTTTGAATACCCCATCACGCTTTTAAATGTACATAGCTATTATGTCGTCGTATTTTACAGATTTTAACCAAAAATGCCAAATGTGTATATATACCACAACATAATTTAACGTTTTAAACTCAATTGCACTATATACATGCATATATACATGTCTAACGCCACGTAATCAAATTGATGTGTTATTACTGCTTAATTTGATTATTTATTTCTCCTGATTCGCATTAAGTTGAAACTGAAGGGTTTCTTGATATAGGCCCTGATATCTATAAATTACTCAAATTTGACAAATCAGCTACCATTCCGAGAATTATCCTTTATCCAATAAACAAAATAAAATTGCTACTGAATTTCAGGAAAAAACTGTTCTAACTTTAGTAAACTGTTATTGCATTTGTATATTGAAACGGTTTAGTATATGCATGTGGATATTATTACATTTCCTATAATTTCTGAAATCATTAATTTATTTGAGAATTTTGTTTTTCATACGTTCAAAATTCCAATAACGTAAACGAGTTTGAAATATTCATATTGCGTTTAAAATATGGCACAAACATTATAAAGAAAACTTCCGGAAGCCGTATATTTTGGAAAAGTTGCTTTGAATTAGACGCACTTTGCCTCATGAGCACTGTGGTAAAGAAAATTAGCTTATCATTCGTTGTATAATTAATTTTCCCCGCGTCTAAATTAGCATCTTAACCTCAAATTTCATTTCAATGCGACTTGTATGTTACATCGTTTTCAACAACAGTTCTTTGCTTTAATAGTTTAATTAATGTTAAATTCATCACGCGAACTGCGTGTATACAAACGTAGTTTCTATGAAACTTTACAGGGCTAATCCCATTCTAAATTTAACACGTATTCAGTATCAGGGTTTTAAAAATATGTTGCACAAGATTGCCTATATTTGCAGTAAATTTCGTTAGCATATACGTACAGAAAAAATAATTAAAGACTTTTAATATGCTATCATTGCAAACAAGCATATTGTATTCCTTCTTACCGTACTGTTTTGTTTAAAAAAATCTCGACGTTAGAATTAAGGAATTAAACAGACAACCTTAAAAATTTTCATTTCAAGATTTCAAAATCGAGTTTTAAAGACAATTTTATAGCCTCTATGCTACGAACAATTCACCAATTTTGGAGCAGGAGCCTGGGATAAATGACTGAACTGCAACCATAAATGAGGAAAAAATCAATACAGAATTGGCTGCACGCGAAAATTCAAATTAACAGCAGTAACGGAAATTGGTTTTGGCATAATAACTTTGTAGAAAAAAATGGGCTCATTATAAAATCAAAGCTCTGCAGCCATTTTCAATTCTTTTATATAAAATGATTGAGTTATGGTTTTCAACTAGGATTGTCTGACGCCAGGTCATAAAATTTTCTTCATCGAATTTGTAAATGCACAAGCGCAAATACATAAATTTGTTATGTTTTGCTCAATTAATCTATTAAGTTAAAAAAATAAATTCGGAAAATACTGTAGTACCAACCATATGCTTGACAATTCCGAAATACTACATTTTCCTCACAAGGGCATTACAAAATTCGATTATTTTGGACAACGATCGATCCTTAAATTGGTTGAATGCAAATAATAAGGATTTTTTTTTAAAAAAAACTAAAAAAACCTGCATTTTCAAAGTATACGCATTACATATTTTTAAACAAACATTGTCACTTATGTACATACAAATTGTAATTTAATGCTGAAAAAGCAATTCAGGACAATTTTTTAAAACAAGCAGATTATTAAAAAGTCCATGCACATATTTTGAAATTAGATATTTCATGTATAAAGAAATCTGTTATTATTTATGTAATCGCCATTGATATTCAAAAATTTTCGAAAATGTATTTAATGTTAGCCATCTGTGCATCCATAACATACTCATTTGCAAAATGGAAAAATTACCGAATTTTTTTTCTTTAAAGAGATCACTTGATCCTTTCATAGTTCCCAGAATTTTATTCGTTCTATCGAGCATTTGAGCATATTTGAGCATTAACTCAACATTTTGGCACTTGTTATATAAAATTGTATTAATGCTAATTTCAATGCAGTTTCCATCTGCTTGATTTCCATTGACGGCATATCAGCTATGATTTAGTTAATGCTATTCTAATGGAATCTGCAAGGAGAACTAGGGCAGCTTTACGTTGCCCAAATGGCACTTAGCTGAAAGGCAATGCGATACATTATGCAGTTTTTAAATGGTGCATGACTTACATTCCGTTTTCTGCTGAGTCTGCTGACTCGGTGCGGTAGTTTGGGATGCTGCATTTTGTTGCCATGGTTACACCGTATGGCCTTCGTCACTGCGTCTGTACCCTGCAAAATACCAGAATCTTAGACGGTGAATAAACTCACGTCCTTAATGGCGCAAAAGCTGCGAAGTCAATGCCCTAAGTCGCACGAAGACACCGATAGGTTGCGCTTCAGGAAAAAGGTCTTCTGTGCCTTTTGGAATGTTAACCAATTGGATAAGTAGAATTGAAACATTGGGGATTATCCTGCAAAATCCTTTGGAGTATGAACTGAATGACGTCATGAGTTCGGACAGCGACTGACCGCATTTCTGTCAACATCTGACGACCTTCGTTTGCAAGGGCGGCCATCATGAACAGCTTGCTTAAGATGTCAGAGGCAATTTCATCTTGAACAACTCTCATTAAATCGATTCGATTCCTGGCTAAATTTGATTTGAGGATGCTGGAGATGGTCTTAAAGCCTGCTTTTTCTATGTCCTAATGGCGAATAGACATATCATAAAAACATGGAAAAGTACAGGCTCTTTTTACTTCATGGCACAGAAAATGCAATTTCGCTCATATGGCACTGTGACTTTCCTGTTCACCTATCAAGCAGTTTCCTGTATGAATGTTGAATCTCTGCAGTATTTTCTTGTCAGAGAAATATTCCATTGTAAAAGAATATAATAGTATATCACTACATGTATTGGATATAATGCCACCATTTGATTTAAATAGTTTAGCTCAAGGACATTTAGGGCCTATATAATATGTCTCGTATAGGCATGTTTCGCATGTTACTACATATGTATGGGACAAGCAAAATGCATTTCTGTGAATATGGAATATTTTCTAAAATATGTATCTTATAACTGGTTTAGAAAGGGCGCATTTCTCACAAGCGGTTATATAATCATATAGGATAGCTTGCGGGTCATGCATTTGTTTGGTATGCCAATATCGATTTTGATTGTAAAAGTTAGTAATTATAGATGTTTGACAATATTCAAAATGGCACTGGGGATAAGCTAAATATGTTAGATATGAGAACAATTTTATAAACAACTTTGTGTAGTTTGGCATAGAAAATCACTAAGATTTTTCATTTATGAAAATCCACTTAAGTAAAATTGCATTTATGTAATAAAATAAAATTGCTTTCAACATCATCATCATTCTTAATACCTTATCTTCGGTTCCACATTCGACAAGCACTATAAGAAACCTACAAGAAAGGTACGTACTAGTTTTGATGGAACATTTATAATACAAACATATTAGAGGAAAATGTCTTAATATGTGCTATTCTATATTTTCTTAAGTGAAATGCTGTAGGAAATCTTTATTTTCGTTTTTCAAAGACAAGATTTTGAGGTAGTTCAATAATTTGTTACACAATACACCAGATTAGCATTTATTTATTTACAGCCTCAGCAGAAATACTACAAAATGGATGGTGATTTCATAAAATATACGTAAATACCATGGGCAAAAACGTTTTAACATATATGTATATTTTAAAAATAATACATCTACCATAGTTGTCAAAAATGAAAGAATGTATTTTAATTTCTATTCATTTCGAAATTTAAAAAGACACGAGTCTTAAGTCATTAATCAAAATCTAGTGCAAGTAACCTGTTATAACGGATTTATTTGGTCAAATTGTTGAAGGCATTACCTTAACTACATGTACATAATATACTTCCATATGCTTCTCTCGTAATATGAAATTCATTTTAACCATGTTTTAAACATTTTGCTTGTAAGGTCTTGTATGATTTGCAATCAGTCCCATTGGGCTTGCTTTTGATAAGGAAATAGCCTGATTGAATTAGGTGGGGTAGTGGTAACCTAACAGTCTTTCATTCAGGAGTCTTGGGTTCAATACCCTGGTCGCCTACCATGACTGATAAATCAATCCAAAAAGCTGTCCTGTCTGTATTTCAGTTGATGATCTTGTTTTCAAATTCATCTAAAGAAACAAATTAGAGGTTTCACTTTTGAGTGTATAATTAGGGTTCTATGAACATAAACATCGTTCACAATCGGGTTCTTAAAAGTATTCAGGGGTATAATAAGTATTTCAGAACTTGGTATATTTTTGTTAACATGTCTAGTAGTATTTCTAAGGATATACATATGGCTGGCTCTGCATATTGATGCTTGTGTCAATGTTTTGTGACAATTCAGTTCGGTCAGAAGGAAGTTTTCAGCCCATTAATCCGATTATTTTGCATATGGGGGTAAGTGTGATCAATAAGTCAAAGAGTGATGGATTTATATGGAATATATTGTTGACCACAATCGTTTAAATCAATTCTCCCATCCCTTCCCCCCTAATTTTAACAAGATGGAGGTTAGATTGATTGCGAGCCATCGATTCTGGTAGAATGTAATAAATGTTATCTACAGCAATATGTAATCATATAAGAATTAAGGGAATTTGCGTTACATTTATATGGGAGGGTAATATCACCCTTAACATTTAAAATTTAGCAAGTTCTATATAGAAGGCATCTGCATTAATTAATGGTGTACTGCATGTAATCATCCAGTGCCATGTCAGAGAATTAAGCAAGTACACCATATGCCTAATTACCAGGCATTTGCAAAAATAATTTTACCCGTGGAAGTAAAATTAACATTATTATGTTTCTTTATTAAAAATTAACGATAAGAGTCTGTGCATCATTAAAAACAACCCTCGTGGAAATGCCACATGAAATGATTCTGAAAAGTGTTTTGTTAGCATTCTTTGTTTATATTTTTCAAATTAACACTCCTTTCAAGTGAAAAACATGTTAGCTGCGAAAAGGTAAAATTTTGTCATGTTATTAAATGCAGTGCTGGTGGAATGAATATTCAGGATGTCAATTTCTTTTATATCTCCTAGATAGCCATTGTACAGTACTATCTAAATTCCATTTGTCTTTCACATTTGTTTTATATGTTGAAATATTTTACTATTATTACAGTTTATCTTTTACGTTTATTAAAAATGTGACAAAAAACTTAGTTTATGCCGTCATTAATTTCAATGTTTTTGCTCTCTTGGATCGAATTATCTTGATTTATAAAACAAATTACTTGTAATATTACTGGCATCTCCTTACTCTCAATCATTGAAGACAACTGTTCAGAAATATCTAAGAAAACTCTTTATTTGTAATTTTCATGAAACGTCATTGCTGGAAACCCTTTTGAAAAAAAATTGATTGCAGAACAATTGCAAGATTGATTACAAATCGGTTATATTTGGAATAAATATAACAAATTTTCAACCATTTGGAATTGCAGACTGGTTTATTGTCTTCTTTGCCATTACCAGATGCCATGTTTTCAATCAGTTTTTCACGTTGCCATCAATTTGTATCAGTTTATAACCAATTTTTTCCATAAGAGATTTAAATAAGAGTCAAATAGTGGCTCTGATGGATGGCTTACAAGAATTGATGTTCATTTATACTCAGTCTACTAATCTCCAGGTGAATGAATGGTCAGTAGCTGAAATGTCAGTATTCACTCAGCCATTTCACCTGGTGAGTTTCTGTAACAATTTTGGATGGCCATTAATACTGAACTTCATAATCAATGGCATGGAGATATCTTTGAGGAAAACTTGAAACGTCTTTATGGCCCCCAATAGGTATAATTAAGTTAGAATACGCGCTTGACGTTAACGACCAGAACTCAAACGCCTCCTTTTTCCACCAAGCACTGATCAATTTTTCATGAAATGGACTGAATGCATTAAGTGAGCAATGATGGCGAGCTGCATCTTTTAACAATAACGACTCTTTTGCGGAGGCTGAGAGATTTCCTTTGCCAAAGAGAGGGTAATTGATGGTTGTACATGCCAAGCGATGGGCCGCGAAGATCCAATGGGAGCTAAGGAAAACGCTATATTTATATAGAAATCCTACAACGCTGCGAGCTGATATGTCTGTCTGAGATTCTGCAGATGGGCGGTGAACAGACGCCATTTGTTTTTGCATGAAATGTCGGTATTAATACGTTGCACGGAACATCAACTTCGCTGTTTTGTCAGTGCTCCTGGCCTTTTATCTTTAACGATACACATCGATAAAGGAATGTTCGCTGACACCTTGCTACCTTGTGGAGTTTTCAAGATGTGCAGACATGAATGAAAAACTGCATATACAATGCAAATCAAAATATCTTATGAAGAAATGATGCATGTATTTTGCAATTTTTTATCTTTAAATAATATGTAAGGCGAATGTGGATTGAAGTTAGATAGTACATTATTAGTCTTTTGGTTTTTAGTGTAACTAGGGATAAATAGATTTTGTCTAAAGATAATATCCTAAAACATGGATACTTTGGGTCTTTTGTTAGTGGTTTTTGTGTGGTATTCTAGAAAACTGTTCAATAATTACTACCCAGAACTGGCCAGATCAATAGGAATAAACCCTCTACTTTCATAATATGGTATCATTTTTACTTTCTGATTAGCAAGTACAGAGATATTCCCATAAATTTCTGGACTAAAAGTGTAAGCCATTCTTTGAGCAACTTTGGACAATTGTATTTTTCAAGGCATCCCATATATGGACATGAAATTTTTAATATGTCAGAAAACATTTATGGCCATATATAGCGTTTAATGTCTATATATGGAGTTCATATATACTCTCGACATGAATATTGCCATAATACAAGGTTGCCAGCTGATTTAAACTTTTCTCTGCGAAAAATAAAATAAAAACACGTTGATCCTTACTTTGCGAGTACAATAAAAATGAAATGCAGAATAAAATGATCTAAATTGCAAAAGGTTTGGTCATCCACAAATTACCCCAACCATGTCTGGTTTGAAGTCCACTATATTGACCTGTCTTATAAAAAGCGGTTTTATAGAACATACTGCGTACAGCATAACTTGTCTAAATGCATAACCTGTCTAAACGCATATTGTTCACCGGTCTCAAGCGTATGCATTTAGACAGGTTCAACATTATTTATGCAATATTCTCTACATACTCTTGTAATACGGGTAAATTATGTAAGAAAGTAAGATTTTTTCCAACACTTAGTGGGCTAGCTTCTAGAACTACCAAATGTATAGTCCAACACCTTGACCACTTGACTACCAATGATTTCCTAAAGAGGCAGTGTTGGAAGAGGCGTGTTTGTATATCATTCAATGTATAGAATGCAAAAATTTTCATTATACATTACAAAGTTTTGCACATAATTTAAACTTGGAATGCATACAATGTACATGAACACATGTTACTAAATGGTTTATCAATTGGAGTAGGGGAGACCGGGGCACAGTGGTACAACGTCTTTATCAAATCAGGTTTTATCAGTAACCCAATGCTTTTGATTTGCAAAGAAGCTGTATGCAGCACTCTTCCATTAACCAAAATGTCTGCGATCTGACACAAGTATAGAAGAAAATATTTGCAGTTAAAAGTTTTTGTTCTTGAAAAGTAATTATTCAACTCGCAATTGGATTTTTATTCTAGGTGTAATTATAAAACATTAGCAATGCTGCAATATACCATTGACGAGTGTATATATCCAGCTATTATTTCAAACTGAAGTTTGCTAATTAGCCATGTGGTTAGCTGTAAGGCCTTATTCAAATAAAATTGGTTATACGAGGTACAGTGGAACATGTCCCAACATACCCCAATTAATGTTTTTGGAAAATATTTTTATATTTTCTCATTAATAATAACTTTAAATTAAAACCATGTTTAAATTTATGTTTAAAGTAAAAATGGTTCACAATCACAGAAAAAAACCACATTTGGACAAGTAAGCAGTGAAAATATGCAAGTTGCTGAAATTACGGTTAATTTTAATCGTTTTTGTAATTTACAGGGTGGGCCAATAAAAAGTAAGCCAACTTTATAAAAATCATAAAATGGTTATTTGTTAATGGAATTTATTGAA
>JAQGAE010002531.1:0-17412 GCA_034696685.1 Julus scandinavius | reverse complement strand
CCCCAATTTTGGACAAGCCATGTAGTCTTAAACCATGTTCACCTAGCCTAACCAGAATCAACTAATAAAAACTATAAACATGGGGCATAAATTACCCAATTATAATACCTGGTTACTATAACCCCAGTTAACCAAAATACCAGTTTAAACATGAAAAAAAGGATATTGTAGGCATCGTTCCATCATACATCATGTCTGCGGAGTTGCAGTCGGAGCTGTCCCCATTCTCGGCCTTCATCTGGGCACCATAGTTGAGGGGCTCTGGAGAGTTCTGCTGGCGGAGGATGAGTGGATGGTGGGGGTGGAAGAGCTGGGTATCGCCGTCCGAGGTGGGGCTCCCTCGAGGGTGGTGCGGCTGGGCAGCGGGATGGTGGTAGTAGGGATATGGCGAGTAGACATCCGACTGGTGCAGGCTGGGGTTGGGGATGGCCACGGATGTGGGTAGAGACACGGGCACCATGGGCGAGTGGTGCGGGTGCTGGGGGTGTGGATACGACCCCACGCCACCCTCCACTGGACTGCCTCTGCCGTTCATCAGCGACAGCAGTTTTGAACTGCCGTCCTCCTGCTGGCCTCCGCCTTGAAGAAGACGACTCACCGTCCTTGGAGTGATGCGAGTGTCTGTTACCTAAAGACGAAACGGTGGGTTAGTTAAGAAAATTACCACATGGGGCTTTGGCGATAGGGTAAATGGTGTTGGCCACCATTAAATATGGGATTTTGCATAAAGAAAAAAATCAATTTTGTAAGTGATCAACCAGACTAGATAAATTCGACTAATCCTCACGTGGCACACAGACGACAAAATGGGTTAGGGCATTTTTCATGTAACCAGCCAAAATTTAAACAAAACAAAAAAAAAGAGGAAAAAAAAGAACAAGCTAGTCAAGTATTTGCCAACTAGATGGCGCTGACAGCACCGCTCGATTATAGCCGCGTAATTTATGTGAGCAGATGGTCTTTATCCATAGGGGAAACCCCACCAAATTTCGGTTGAACTTAACAATGGATTTGTAGGGAAGGCATTATTGCTCTGGGGTCGAATTTATCGCTGGAAATTTTGATGAACATCAGGGAGTTTAAACTCAATGATCAAATACATCTTTTTTTAATCACAAACCCAGCAAATTTAATAAAATTTTAGTTGGCCCTTCCAAAGCCTCTGCCAGCATCAGAAAAGTAAGAAAGAGAGAATAAAACGAAATAGGGGTTACCTTATGACGCTTCTTCTTGTGGGTGACCACCAGCGGGAGGGCTTCACTCTGCTCTGGAGATTCGCCGCCTCCGACGCCGCTCATCTGGCCATGGTTTCCACCGTAGAAAGCCAAAGCTTGTGGCGGCTGGGGTTGCGGGTGCGGCACGTAGAGGGGCATGGGAGGCTTGGGCGGCGGGGGGAAGAGGCCCGACATGGAGTGCTTCAGGTGGTGCAGTACTTGGTGGTCGGAGTACTTGAACAGCTCGTGCACGGCGGCGGCCGTGGCGGCGCTTACGCTTGGGCTGGCGCCGCCGCCCATGCCCTGGGAGCTCCCAAGAGATGGGGCCAAGACGCCTCCCATGCGCCCCCTGTCAATAACTTTGGTGCGTGGGGAACGCCGATCGGCCAGGCCGTGCAGCGCTACAGCGTTGGCCGCCGCCGCAGCGGCGGCGGAGGAGCTGAAGGCCGAGATGCAGGCGGAAGCGGAGGAAGTCGGCACGCAGGAAGCGGAGATCAGCGCCGACGCCGACGCAGAAGAAGACGGCGGCATCAGAGACGATGTAACGGAAGTGGGAGCGGAAGAAGCGGAAATGGTCGTCGGACTGCCTTGATGTGTGTCCTTGCAGGACGAACCTTCCAGAATGGCGTGCGACTGATGGTGGCGACTGGATTTGCTGGCGGCGCAGCGCCGTACCCAGTCGTCGATCAGCGACGACATGCCCATCTTTAACGAGTCAGCTAACCGATCCCAGTCGCTGTTCAAGCCACCCCTGGAAACGGGGCCAGAGGGTGCCGTAGCGGCCACTTTGGGCTCGGTGCTGCAACTCAGCGGCGAACTGCAAGCCGGTGCCGCCTGCAATGGGGTGCTGGTCATCATGGAGGCTGAAGCGGCTTTAGATAGCCGCTCCTGCTCGCTGACCAGGCGTCGGGCTTCGTCGATAAAATGCGCTGGTTCCATGTGTTCGACCGAAGGTTTGCCACTGTTGCCACCGTCACGTCCATGATGGCCACCGACATAGCCCAGGTGGAACTGAAGCGAGCTGTTAGCGCTCAGCCTCCCATGGTTGGGTGGCGACGCGCCAACGGCGCCGCCGCCTCGGAGCACGGAACGTCCTGGGGTGGCGACTGAACTGCCGCCCATCCTCGACCCAGCGCTAGCGCCACCGACGACGAGCACGTCGCCATCGCCGGCGTCGCTACGCGGGCTATCCATGGGATCTGTGTCAGAGCCGTTCTGTGGGTCGTACGAGTCCAGCTTCATCTGGATGGCGGCGATCTGCTTTTGCATCTGGCTCAATTGTTGGCGCAGCACCTCTTGCTGACAGCCGGTGCGACGCTGTTTGGCGGCGACAGGCTCGGTGCCGTCGTCCTCATCCTCATCATACTCCATGCCGAAATCACCACCGCGTAATGGTGGAGAGGCGGCTGCTTGTAGCATGGCAGCGCGACCGGAGCCGCCGTTGGAAGCCGCTTTGCTGTCGTGCTGTTGCGGCATGTACAACTTGCGCTTCTTGCATCCTCCGTTCACCTGCTGAGTCTCGCCTGTGGACGGTCTAAACGGCGAGCTGCGCATGGTGGAAATGATGTTCTCGACGCGGGCACGCTTCAGGTCGGCATCCGTTGTCGTGGAGGAGGTAGCGGCAGCGCCGCCACCAGACGCTTGCGGCATCGATGGCGAGGAAGCCACGGCCGCCGTTGATGGAGTTGTCGGTGTCACGCCTGCCGCAGGACTAAGCGCTGCGGCAGCGGGCTGCTGCTGCTGCTGCTCGTCTAGCATCTTCTCCGGGGAGGCATCGTCGTCCTCGACCGAGGCCCCGTCGTCGTCCTCAGGGGCGGTGCTGCTACTGCTTCCACGTCTTCCACGCTCGTCCACAGTTGCGACGGCATCTGGGTCTAAGTCTCCCATTTCGTTCATGGCGATGGATGTTGCGGTTGCGGTGTCGCTCGGACGGCGACCGGATGGTGAAGTGGTGCCGACGGCGTCCGTTCCCTCGCTTTCGTCCGAAGACAGAAGCAGCTGGACCAGAGTTCCGCTCCGGCAGGATGCGGCGGCGTCCTCCACGCCCACACCCCCGTTGCCACTGCGTAAAAGGTGCGAAATGAGGCTGCCGCCGTTGCTCTTACCACCGTTCACGGCGCTCTGGAGCATCCCGTTGGCGTCGCCGCGGTGCTGCTTCTGCATGCTGCGAAGAGCGTTTTTCACCGCCTTGCCTGACACTGCGGCGGCGCCTCCACCTTGAAGGATCTCCCTTAGGAGCTGCGAGTTCTCGTCCACGTTGTTGTTATTGTTGTTGTTGCACAGAGACGAAGATGAGGAAGACGACCCGACCGACGAGTTGGACGAATGGTCGTCAACCTCCTGCTTGATGGCGACAACGTCGCCCTGCTGCTGCTGTTGCTGCTGCTGTTGTTGCTGCTGCTGCCCTCCGTCGACGCCAACGTCCGCAGAGCACATTTTCTCGAACTTTTCCACTTTGGGTTGCAGAAGCATCCTAGGCGCGGCTGTAGATGGCCGAAACGCCGGTTGGTCTCCGCCGCGTCCTTGCAGCAAGAAACCGGCGACGCTGTTGTTCACTACCACAACACCGTTGCTGTTACTGCTACTGCTGTTGTTGCCGCTGTTAATCCCTGGAGTTCCGATGGTGTCGGCTATATCCTCATTGCCGTAAGAGCCGGTTAGCGCGTGGTCCGACACGGAGTAGCCATTGTTCAGGTAACCACTGGTCACTTGCGGTCGCGAACTGAAGTTCGGAATGCTTGCGTAGCTGTTGCGCGGCTCGCCTGCGTCTACGCGCTGACGCATGCGCTTGCTCTTCTTAAGCACGAGTAGTGGCTCTTGCTGCTTGGCTACACACTCGCTTTCCTCTTCCGATGACATCATCGACCCTGGAGGAGGGGCCTCCGGCGCGGGACCCCTTCGGTTTTTTATTGGACGAGGACGTTGGGTGGGTAGGGTGGGATGACGATGCGGGGGGTGGTGGAGGGGACGACGTCAGCTGCTAGAGCACCGCCACCTTGTGTCTTGCGGCCTCCTCCTTCATCTGCTCTCTGATAGGTCTTTGGCCGGCAAACAATGGAGCCCTTGCACCCCTCCTTTTTAATCTCTCGTTTTATGATTATCCCCCTTCTCTTTCTCTCTCTCTCGTTTTCTCTTCCTGCGCGAAAACCTCTTCGTGCTACAGGGCCGGTACCACCGGTAGGTGCGTGGCTCGCGTGTGCGGATGCGGCAGCCGGCAGAGGGGGCGAGGGGTGGCCGCGTCACTCAGTCACGCTTAAGTTGACCGCCTGCGAAAGAGAGAAGAAACAAAAAAAAAGTGGGTGAAAACGCCATTCTTGCGCGGGGTAAGGGGGGGGGGATAAGGGGGAACGAGGGTATTGGGATAGCGGGCCAAGGCACGCATCCCGGTCGTGGTGATGGTGGTGACGGCGGTGGTGATGGTAGTGGCAACGGAGAAGACAATGTGGGGCAAAAGGAATGGGAGGGAAAAGGTGGGATACTGTTTAGGAAAAGGGGGTAAAGTGGAATATATAACGAAGCCTGTGCCCTGGAAGAAAGCATGAATGTATGCCGGGGAGGGGGGTTAGAAGTACCGCGAAAGCAAATTACCTTAATATACATAAAGTTCAAAGGTCGCCAGCTGATTATCCCCCAAGACCTAACCGAATCCCACCTTGTTCGTGATCTCTTAAAGTGATGCCAACATAAGCGCTACTAAACATTTCTTGCAGTTATGAGACAATAATGGGAGCTTTTACAACAATACAACAAACAATGATTTTTACAGTTTATTTATAGTTTCCAATAAGTTTTGCAAACTTCGAGTAGTGTAATCACACTTAATCTATATGGTAAAACCCACTATTAATGTATTTGTTTTCAAATATACATTCCTAACTTTCAACTTTCCTGCCATTTTCAAAAACATGATATCCTAACCAGTAGTTATGAACTGCAGAAAAGCCAGTTAAATACGCTAACACTATCTGCAGTCAACACTTAACAGGTCATTAATACAACTTTAATTTGCAGTTACTGCAATTCAACGTAATAGAGACGGTCATAAAACCGCTTGGAATGCACATTGCCTCCAAGGCTTTGAAAGTTCAAAGAAGACGTTATGAATTTTCCCAATTTTTTTTTTCTTCATATTTTATATGAAATGTGGCAGCTGAATTTTTGAAACTACATCAACAACTGTAAATTGAAGGAAGAAACAAAAGCAGTGGGTGGATGGGTGAAACTTGAAACACATAAGCGGCGAAAACAAACAAACGGTCTCACACGTCTTAAATTCGGACACGGCGGATGACGGCTACTCGATTAATCGATATTCACCGTTAAAAATTAATCAAATTTTCATTTTGGCTATTGAAAATTTACGTCAAATGTAAAAAGTATTAAGTCGCCCTCGACAAGTTAGCATGTTTGCCATCGTTTCGAGTACCTTCCAAAGTCAGCCCCCGCGGTTTCCCAGGTGTCGCGACCGGTCACTTCCTCTCAAACTCCCCCTTGTCCCTCATTTGGTGACGTCCCTTCCAATCTGATTTTTGACGCGAAAATTGAAGGAAACCAGGGCCTGTTGTGTTGGTCCTCCATAAAAGACACGAGACCCAAAAACAAAGAGGAAATACTTTCTCTCCTCTGATCTGAACATCCTAAAAAGCCAAAAGTCCTGCAGGAGGAAGCACGCTTCTGAAACCGTGCAAAAGGGAGGTCCACCCACGGATTTCCATAGAAAAAACACGTAAACTCAATTGGACCGCGATATAAATATGCAGCAATTGAACGACAAAAAAAAAAAGATAAGAGAAGCTCGCTACATAAAATCAAACAAAACAAACAAAAGGTGTACGGAAGGCCACGGATACCAATAGGAAATGCCGATCCGGAATAATGAAAAACGCCTACAGAATGAACAAAAAAAAACTTGCAGATAACCTAAACTGTACAATACATGTTGTCGAGTGCCTACAAAACTGAATTAGATCGAGTGATTTGTACGTTTATATATAAAATATGTCCACTATAGATTGTCTT
Organism: Julus scandinavius; assembly: GCA_034696685.1. Taxonomy (NCBI): domain Eukaryota; kingdom Metazoa; phylum Arthropoda; class Diplopoda; order Julida; family Julidae; genus Julus; species Julus scandinavius. The sequence goes on along the minus strand of JAQGAE010002531.1, from coordinate 11,179 downwards.
GATTGATGTATCTACCCTGTATACCACTAATGCAGGGTGTCACATAAGCCTACTCTTAAAAAAGGATTTTATTCAACACTTGAAAATACTAGTTCATATTTTCATATCTAATTATATGTAAGCTGTACATGTACTTGGAAGTGAAAGGGTTGTCTTAATTTTTAGGGATGTCATAGATCCTAAATACAACTTGTTTTTATCCCTAAAAAAGCCCCAAGTTTCAAATAAATACAACAGCCGTTTTTCTCCCGAGAAATATATGAAACAAAAGCAATCCGCCCTTGCAAAACAAAAGATAGCGATCACAAGTAAATAATCAGGTTTAGGAGTCTCCCCCCCACCCTCCTCGTGGGGGGTGGAGTGTGGATCCTCACCCCCAGCGTCCGGCCCGAAACAAAGTTGGCAAAAAAATTGGCGCTATATCATGCAGCCCCAGATAGAGAAACACATCCTTTCGCATCTTATTATTGAAATGTATCATTATTACGAAATATAAAAAAGTTGGCGATCCTCGACGGATCGGAGGAAATCAACACAATGGATTAAAATAAAAGGCATGCACGGCCAAATAACACAATCGTAATAAAATATAATTTAGACGAAAAACTCCGTTCTGCATGAATTGAAGAAAAAGGCGAGAGAACAGGATGGGAATGCGTAGAAAAACAAAGTTTCCTCTCGATTTGTATAGCAGTAATAAAAGGATGTATTATAACGCGGAGGGCCTAGGTGAACAGCGACACAATGAAAAAATACACAAACAAACAAATAAAGCAGCCTTTAAAACTTTATACATCTATTGACGAAATAGAGCACGCAAATGCATTTCCCTTTTCAGATTTAACGAAAATGGCTGACTAATCGAATCTAAAAAGTCAATTCCAAAGAAAATTACATGTAATGTAGAGGCCAGTATACTCTTATACCCGGCAGGTTAACCCAGCCAGTAGGCAAGGTTAACCTCGAGTTATAGGCTTGTTCCTTTTTCGTCCGCCATTTTGTTTTTGCAGGTTAACCTCGGGTTATAGGCTTGTTCCTTTTTCGTCCGCCATTTTGTTTTCTGCATGTTAAACATGTGTTACATAAAGCCTGATTCCCACCTGGCGAAAGTCGCTCACAACTGACACGAAATCGGCATAGTGCGCATGCGCGGAGGATCGCGCATGCGCACTAGGTAGTTAGGCAAGCTCACATTACGTCACGGAAATGAGCCTCACCATGTCGGATTCACAAATCCCTTTTGGAAGCGCACAACATGGCGGCCAGCAAAAAATAGGTAGAGGTGACTAATAAAATGCCATTAGCAGGAGCGCCGATCTTTCCTGCTTTCATGAGGTGCGCCAAGTGGGAATTGGCACACAATTTTGTCCAGAATGAGCTATGAGTTGTGCTTTGTGAGTTGTGCGCGACTTTCGCCAGGTGGGAATCAGCCTTTACCCGGGGTACATTTTATCAAGGGTTATTTGGTGCAACACAAACAGCTAACCTGAAGGTTAACCTCGAGTTATATTTTAACCCGAGGTTAGTTAGTAAACCTTAGATTTTAATCTCTGTTGGTGAAACCGGCCTTCAATGATTTTAAAAACCAAGTTCATATAGTACCTGTCGCATGAGATTTGTGAGAAACCAAAAGTATGATTTCAAAAGCAGTTATAATTTGATACTTTTCATCGTATTTGGATCAAGTGTTTGTTAAGTTAGTTTAAAGACACCTAAAGCCAGTTATGGTCCCATGCAAAAGTCCGTTCACCTAATGTTAGAGGTCAGCTGTCCAGTATTAAAAGCGGACGTATTACCAAAGTAGCCCCATTCCTACATTTCGATATCAGTAACAATGACCCTAAATTACCCTGGTCAGTCCCTATCACCTGCGGCCGAAGGGACGCAAAGCAGGCACACACGTGCCGCAATGACCAAATAGCACAGAAAACTTGGACCTAAATATAGAGTGCGAGTCCCTCGTAACCTCCTCCCCCGATCACGAATAATAAGAAAATGCAAATTAATCGGAAAGGTGGAAAAGCGGGTCCCAGGTGCAAAACGAAAATCTGAATCAAGGTGTTTGTGGGTCGCTGTCCTTACAAGTACGTTGGCTATTCAAAGAAAACTCCCTAATATCGGTGAGGGGATAAACCAAACGGCTAAATATGGGTTACAATGTCCCGTTCCATTATTAGGACCATTCACGGCTGTTTCCCGGCATGCATCCGAGGAGGGGTAGGAGGGTCAATGCCCATTGGAAGCATCTTGGGCATCAAAATCGGAAAAGTTTGAGTTTTTAACTTCAAAACCAGATATCCCAAACAATCTTGAAGAAGAAGGACTTTGGCTCGAACAGAAACATTTTGGAGAAATTTGGTATTCTTGGGATTAATTCAAAAAAAGGACATGTAAATAAACAAAAACGATAAATGTATTATGCAACAATTCTTTATAGCTTAGTAAATGTACGCATAAAAAGTAGTTAAAGTGAAAATAATACGGCAATATAAAGAGTGACAGCAACTGTTATGGATCGGGTTATTCCAAATCCATAAACACGATTTGTGTCACTGGTTGTCCAATGCAGACAGGTGTCCAATGTAGACGAGTGTTGGTGTAGGCATAGTAACGACCCACATTTAAAATTTTATTACGAGATGTTTACCCAAGATGTTTGCGTTATGGCGTAAAAGGAAATTGTAAGACGGCAATGTCGTATTTCAACATAAAAAATCAATAAAAAAACAGATAAAAGTATGAGGAAAGATATCACGAAACAATGGAGATCAATTTTCGCCAATATAAACTTGATAAAATGCAGTTTCGAAAAAAACAAACGTAAAAATGAAAACGTGGGAAAAAGACAATATTTAACACTTAGGATAAAAAATGAGTCGAGTAGCTTGGATCCATCTGAATATGGATACAAATCGCAAAAAAATCCATATAAACAGTGTATATGCATACCGTATATAATTGAAACACAAGGTATACACATGTACATTATATACACGTTTACACACCTATGCAAGCAGTTGCATTTTCAAAACTCACGAAAGACGGCAAATTATGCCTAACTTTATGAAAAACACCTATTTTATGCTGGAATTTCCTTTCGAGATCAGGAAATTTCCGTTAATCAGAAAAATCTGGAAAAATGTCGTGGAATTGGTAGCGAGAATTTATAGGATGGGCCTTTGTATATTCCAACACATTTCCTGGGCACCCTGTTTTTCCAAAAAATTAAGGACGTCCATGAGGGGGATGTTTGGGCTAAAATGGACACCATGTGGACAGAAGGTAGAGCAGGAAGTCAATTTTTGGACAAATTTCTGGGACGTCCTTTTTGAATGGCCCCTAACGCTATAAGTGTCAAAGTGTAAAAATGCTAAATTGTTTGATTAAAAAAACACAAAATTGGTCTATGAAAACCTAACTTGCACGCACGCAAAAACTCGATGACTGCAGGTTTCGTGTTACTTACGTTTGGAATTTCCAAGTTACTTTTCGTGCAGGCAACGTCACCAGAAAAGAAGAAAATGAATGAAAAAAATGCCACTTTATTCAGGTGAGTCTTAATTCACGCTTATTGAGATGCAAAAAAAAAAGCTTTAACTCTTATTTATATTTGAAAAGCACACGATATGCAGTATATAAACAGACGGTATACATATTGTATATCAGGGATCGATGTGCGTTATGGTAAATATGAACCCTGGCTCACCTTTTTGCATATATCATTAATCGTTTTTTTTAAGTGCATCCAATGCGTGTACGCGACTCACCGACTGTTTCAATTGCGATAAATATCGATTATGTTTCCAACTTCTCGAAACACATTTATATATACTATAAACTTCTTCTGGTGTTTATCTCTGAGAGAAAAAAACAATATATGTAAACACACACTTTTCTATGACGCCACTTTAGTAGCAACCGTCCATATGCCATCATTTAACCATCCTATAGCATTACTTCAAACTGGTAAAAGAAAATGACAACATAAAGACATTTTAACTATACGATGCATTGTAGATTTCCAAAACTAACCACCACTAAACAAAGATGGTGGATACTAATATACTTTCGCTACATCCAAAATGTTAAAAAAAGGAAGTCTACATATATATATATATACAGTAAGCTTGTATACATTTATTTGTATACAGGCTGGCCACTTACACATGCAACTTTAAAAATCATCGGTCCGAGAGTGCACGCACGAATAATTATAATCAATGCACGTCATGCTGATCACAGCCTAATTAATTATACAGACTTTCACATCATTTGGATCATTTAGCTCGATAAATGTCATCGGAGGTGTTCGAAATTACCCTATGCAGAAAAAAAACACGTCAACAAACGCCATTATTAGAGCAATGTTAACAGCGTGAACGTGAAGCTATCCACTGGAAGTTAAAAGTTCGCATAGTAGCCAATAGGCCCTATCCTAGAAACAAGATTGGAAACTATACCTATAGGATACTATTATATATAAGGAAATATCTCCAGTCCATAGATGAAAGGTTTTAACAAACTCGTATTTAAATTCCAGAATGATACAAGTCCATATTGGAATAACCCGTTGATCTTTTGTGAATATACATCCCACTAAAATCGATAAACCTAAACAACCACAAGATAATCTTCTCACCTCAAGTAGTTTGCGAGTCGTCGTTAACATTTTCAATTAAAATACGGCATTAAGAATATCTTGGCAAAATCAATATTGTTCAATGCAAAATGTGTTTTCATTATAGTTTTGCGTTGACCCGAGGTCCTACTCTTGACCCCGTATCCGTTTCACCCAGGGGCAAGGGACGATTACAAGATACAAAATAACTAAGATTGTGAAGCATTTAAATGAAAGCAGAATAAGTATTATTTGAAGGAAAAAGGTGGGAAATGACATTCTTCTATCGAAACAATGAAAATAAACAAGTTGCCCACTTCAACAGGGGTCACCAAATGATAAATACAAAGTTTTCAAATACGAAAACTAAAGAATCAAATATTTCTTGTATATACAAAAGCGTTACAGTAAACACAGAATCGTGCATTTAAAGCGAAAAAAAAAATACTAAAACTCAGTTTGTGTCAAGTTAAAAATAAATTGTAATAGATAAATAAAGGTGAAATAAATTAATCGTTGATAAGTGGACCTAGTTTATATATTACATTCGTGTTGTCATTTAATGACATGGTGACATTGTGTCATTTCTAAATAACCCAAATTTGTGCAGGCAGGGTGGCGACACCCTGTAAAATCAAATTTCAATTCTAGGTCGTCGATGTCACATAGCAATTGAACGGCACAGGATCTTCGAGGCCTCGAAATAACGGATAAGAAACATTAAAAAATGGTGGCGTTTTGATATAGGATCAATTAATCAACGAAGATCAGGGAATAAAAAAAAAATAGATAATAAACGCGCCTATAGCCTCTTATATTATAAAAAGGAAATGGCCGCGAGAGACGTTCCCTATCACGAAGGATGGGATTAATTGAACCGAGATTGAGAAAGTGGCTTTTAATGAAAGCTCTTCATTGAATAATATCAATTTCTTGGGAGATGAAACCCGTCGAACGCAAATCCCCGGACGCCTGACGTGGGAAAAAAAAGGACAAGATGAAGCGCCGTAAGCAGGAAACAGGATCTTCCAAGATCATCGTCACGCCCTCCAGCGGCGTTTCCTTTCCTAAAGAAGCGCCATCCGTTCAACGAAATAAATGCCCCGTTACCCAAACCACTGTTTCTTGTTATTCTCGTCTTTTGTGGAAATTTCAAAAACCGAGTAAACATGATTTATTCTACGAAATTCATGTGTTACTCCTCTCTTGTATCCTCACTGAAAAGTGGCAAAATTACGCTTAACAAAACAACCCAAATGTTTCTGACATGTCAGAAATGTTGAATCTACATCGAGAATTTAAATATAATTTACACTAACAGTTATACCCTACATGCATATCAAACTTGACAAAAACAAAAAAGCTGCCGATGTAAAAAAAACAACAACAAAAAACATAGATTGTGCCAATAACCAAAATTTATAAGCCGATAGCCGTTACACTTCCCTTTCATCGCCGCTGCTGAACTTACTAAATTCGAAAAAAAAACGTCAAAACGTTCTCATACTTATTTAACCAATGATTTTGTTACTTGTGTTATGAGAAAAAGGCAAAACACCATCCTAAACACATTTATAAAAATTGCATTTCAGTAAAAATATTACAGATGCAATACCATGGTGTAATTTTCGTGAACTGATTTCCACTTAAGATGTTGAAAAGTTCGTGGCCTGCACAACGTTTTATTTGTATCTACGTCAGGCCACGAACTTTTCAAACACTTCGTTAAAGCCAGAGAAACTTAAAACCTCCTTCTTCACATTTCCGATTTCGCTATAACCGATTCAACCACCTGTCAATTAACCACCAGCAGTGTTGCCTCACTGGGTAAAGAAAGAGTCACGCGACTAAAAAAAAAATACACACCAGGATCCCGCGGGGTAAATACCACCCACGCGCACCGCAGCGCCACCTTTCTCAGGGGATTTTCCCCGGGCGTGTTCAAGGTCTAGACTTGGGTCGAATTTCGGGTTGGCATCCCTAAGCGAGAGGAACGAACCACACGCGCCCCACGCGTGGCAAGGAGCCGGGGTCTTGACCCTGCGCCATGTGCGCCAGGTGAAAAACACGCGACGGCAGCTGCCCTTCTCGTCTCTCAAGACGGACCCCGAGGAAGAAAAACGCCAACAATTAGACGGTGCGAGGGTAACGGACAATGGGGGGGGTCGAGGGTCGCCGCCCCGACCAGGGGCCCCTTAAGAACGCATGGCCCAGACACCATTGTGGGGGCACAAAAAAAGCAAATAGAAGCCGACATTTGGCAAGAGGGCAGGGTCGGGTCACAATGGGTCGCGACCCTCGGCTGAGACACACATCGGTCAAGTGAGCAATGGCCCTTGGACGCCATCTTGGTCGTCCCTCGTCACCCGTAAAACCGTCGAGGGTGACGATTCCGGAATAGATACGACAATGAGCTGTGGGTCTGGTGAATGGAAGAAAAGTTCACGTTGCCACCTTAACTTTTTGTTAGCAAAAAAATCCAGAAATAGCAACTTAGGGGCAAGTTGATACCTGACAGCTGATTTTAAATAGGAGTGACCTCTGGGTGGGACACCAGAGGGTCATGGGGCAGACAGCCTCATGCTATATATATAACGACAACCTGACGAAATCAAACGAAATATTCTAAAGGAGATTACACATGTAATTCACCTCGTGATTGTAAGTGTCAAGTCATGGATAAATTAATTACCAAAGATAACACATTGTCAAATCTCAGCACATCGTTACTATCATAAGACAAGTTAAAAACATTTAAATACACATAACACGTAAATACGAGATAGATACACGAATAAGTTTGCAAATATTTTCACCAAGTACAGAATATGCTATATTTATGCTTTCTGTTATTAAGAGATTTTGGATATATTAATTATCAATAATATTGGAAAAATTGTAATTTTATCTTTAAAAACACGGGATTTTAAACACGAAAATCGACATAATATTGGTGGTGTTCTTAATTAAAACAAGCTAAACATGTTCTAACTATAAAAGTATTGACAGTTTATGCTTTTCGGTAAGAATTCCCAAATACCAAACATGAACTTGTCTAAATCCTAAATGCAAAAGTAACGTTTAAAAAAAACCAAAAAAAACTAAGCATTTTTCGTGCATAAATTTCATATTATAACTTTTTTAATTAACCCATGCAGTACAATTCTATGTAATTGGTGCTCTAAACACGTTGTGTTTACACTAAGAAATATTTTTAAAATTGAGGATGGTAAATGTAAAGTATCGATATTTGGGACGGTCACTTAAAAATACTACAAAAGCAACGATTCTCATACTTTGTATCAAACGAAAGAATAAAAAACCTACCCAAGACGAAATAATCCACTGAAGACAGTACGTGAGTATATCCTGATTGTAACAGAACAGAAAAAATCTGCTGTCGTCATGCAAGGTTGACGGACACTTTGTTTTCGCGACGGAAATTTTCGGTTTGACGTAATCACGAGCGAAAACTGCACGAACGCAGTTGACTGAACGACGAACTAGGGTCGAATAAATTGTCAAGGCGGACAAAAAAAAAAGGTGCTAATAGAACTAATCTTAAAAAAAGCTACGTAGATCAACGATTGCGTCGAGATAACGGTTACTTTAAACCGAGTTATCGGGGATTCCGTACATTCACAGATAGACGTTTGACGGATGCGAAAACAAACAACGAAGTTTCGCAGGAATAGGTTGAAAAAAAGTCTCCGTCTTTTTTAGAAAATTCAATTGCCACATCCGAAACTTAACGAATAATAATACTAAAAAAAAGTCAATGTTCTGCTTCTGGCCCCCCACCCCCACAACGTGCATACAAAAATGACAACATTAAACACACATCGCAAACGACGCTTGCATAAATGTCCTTCTTAACAATTTACCAAAATTGACAAATAAAATATATTTAAAAAAAAAGGTCGAATGAGGCTACGCAAACAATTAAGCGACGCAACCGTGAGTTATATTGCGCAAGCCTGGCATGTGCAGAAATTCGTTAAAAAAAATACCACAAAACACACCAAATGAAGAAATATCCGAATAACCTATTATAAAACAAAAAAAAAACCATGCAGGTATGAATTGATGGGGTCACGAGCACATCCGGATACATGTATTAGAATTTCCCTGACTTGTGACCCTATCATCATGTTTCTAAATAATGCAAAGAATTGTGTTCAATTTAAAACCTGGAGAGCTCTGATCCCTAAAAGTGCATGTAAATTGCAAAATCTCAATTACCCAAAATACAAAATTCAAGTGTAATAACAAGGCGTTAGCATAATATACTTTAAACATCTAGAAATCCCATGAGAATTGTTACAAACTACTATCACTTTTAGAAAAAACGGGACATCAAGTTCTTGAACGGATCAAGTTTAAAAGATTTAATAAACTGAATTTTCCCGGAACTTATTCAGAACCCTGTTTTATTGTCATTACCCTTATTATTAGTAGATATGTTATATTTAAAAATTAAAAAACGAAGCAACGACCCCGATGAATGTTTGGCAATGAAGGGAGAAAAGTGCATCTTTTGTGCAATCATCGATTTAAGGGGTTTTGAGTTCAGTTTATTTTTGCAGAATCAAAAGATTGCAGTTTCCAAAATATGAAAAAAATGGGTGAATGTCCGACATACGGACAATGAATTGAGCAACGAGTATTATTAATACAATTCGGGGATAATAACCTATTATCGGATTTATTGTTCATATATACGAAAGTATATAAACATATAGCTAATTCGAACAGATTCATTCATTATGACCTAAAACATGAACACAATTAATCATACTCAATCAGTAAAATATTCACGTATTGGATCATATATGAATGAACAATTATAGATAACATTGAAATTTCAGAAAATATACATCAATTGAAACCAATTTATTTGGGTTATGTCCAAAGATGCCACTTTCGACATGTGTCAAAGCAACTGTCCAAAATGTAGTCCCATTTATTTCAAATTTACGAGCAAGCCTTAGAGCTAAATACAAAAGAAAAATGCTTAAAAAACACACGCAGGTGCTTTATACATGTGATAAGGTAAGACAACCCCCCAAATGGCACGCGTGTGTTACTTTACCGTTATGGACCATCGACCTCCTTCCTTCCTTTCACTTCCCCTTGGCAAAACCCCCCTTTAAAAATGCGTTGTTTTCTTATAAACAATGCGACACGCGCTAAAATCAGCCAATAAGAGGTGCCCAAATCGATTTGGCGCCAAAAACAAGCGGCCATTAGCGGTTGGCACGTGCAACACGGGACAATTAGAAAGGGGAGACCAATTATTTGTAAGAACAAATTTTAGACCACCTGCACATAAAAAAAGTACGAAAAAAGGTCCAGACGTTCACAAAGAGCCTCTTACATGTTGACAGAACAAACACTGATAACGTACGCACGGTCCAGTGAACCAACAACAGCTTGGGTCATTCTTTGCCATATTTTAATTACACTTTTGTGATAACGAACACATCTGTTTTGATAACTGTCTCGTAAACAATTTCATAAATTTGAAAAAAAAAAGTATTCGATGCATCGACAGGGTGTAAGATGATAATAAAGTCAATTCAAATAAAACAGTACCAACTTTGCAAATCTGCTAGTTTAGCAGCAACAATTGCATAAGGGAATATTTTGAAAGTGCAGTGTAGTAATTAAGATATATGTTTAATAGTAAGTAGAGCAAGTCTATTGAAATGTTGTAAACTCTGAATAATGTTAATGAACATCCTTAATTTTTGGGACTGCATTCCCGCCACCTGGCGAGACGCCTTAAAGAACCATTTTCAAACCAGCATTGGCAGATGTGTGGGGAATAAGCTGTTTTTAACGACAATTTATGTCTTTGTTAACGTCAGTTGAAAATAGAGAAATGTTGAATAAATTCAATTTAAAAAACTAGTATTTTCTCAAAACTAAAGCAAGGGTTACTCTTCCCCTATAATGTGGAATGCAGGGATTCGAGATTAGTCACTCATGTCTCCTCCTCCTTGACATTCGTACGTTATTATTATACACAATGACTAAGCTAACCCAACCTAACCTAAACAAATGTGGTATGTAGACCAGTGGTTTTATTCAGGGGTCCTTAATGACCATTAAAAAAGTACGTCCCCGAAATTTCCTCAAAAATTGACCCCTACCCCCATCCACACTGTGTCCATTTTAGCCCAGACTTATCCCCCCTCCCTTTCCCACCCCTTCATAGACGTCCTTATTTATTTTTTTTTGAAAAGTAGTTTGTTTGTCTAGAAAATTTGTTGAAACATACAAAATTCATCCTATAAATTTCCAAGCACCCGTCTCATTACCAATTCCACGACATTTTTCCAGATTTTTCTTGATGAACGGAAATTCCCTGACCTGGAATAGAAACTCCAGCATAAAATTGGTGTTTAACACAAAATTAGGCATAATACCCGATTTCCCCGAGGTTTTAAATATTAAAGTACATTTGGGATTGGGGACATTTCTTCTGGTGTCCCTTTTGCCTTACACAGATCTTTAAAACGTAATTAAACTGAAAAACCAAAAACTGACAAATACCAT